>JANHGL010016845.1:0-60340 GCA_024611195.1 Ceyx melanurus
AGTGGGGTGTGAGTCCCTCCGAGGACAGCGGGCTGTGGGTCTCCGAGATGGCCCCTTCGCGCCTCCTCGGCGGGTCGGGAGTCCGGCAGATGCGGCGAGCCCTCGGGGCTTACCCCAGTGTGAGGCTCTCGCTGCGCCCAGACCTGGTCCCCAGCCGGGCAGGTTTGGGGAGGGGGGGACGACGACATACGGGTGTCCCATTGGCGGGGGTACAAGACCCCCGCGCTCCGGAGACCCCTAGGGGCAGCGAGGTTCTGGGAACCCGATCCGAAGGACAAAATATCTTCCTACACCGGCCCGGTGCTGCGGGATGGCCCCGAGGGTCACTGCCCGCCCTAGTGCTGGAGGAACAGAACCGGTCCCGGGCTGGCCACGCCGCACCCGGTTGCCGGCCCCTCACTGCCGACGCGGGCTCATTGGGTTCCGCCATAGCGGGAAGGAAACGAAAATAAATAAGTGACGGCCTCAAACGGCACCAGGAAACGAATCAATGCCTCCCGGTGCAGTTGGGAACGAACTCGCCCGGATCCCTGCGGCTGAGTTATCCCATAGGGTCTAGGGCGCGGAGGGATGAAAGAAACCGTCTCCGCCGGGTCGGTGAGCCCGTTGCTGGCAGGACCCGCAGGAACCGGGCAGCTCTGCAACGCGCTCGGCTCCAGCCCAGCCCAGGTCCCTCCTGGCATGCAAGGAGGGTGCTGGGTCCGGACTCTGCACGGACAGTGGGCAAGTGGACACTGTGCACTTCCACAGTGGGCAAGTCCAGGACTGAGGAGGCACGAATCCTGTGTTGCAGGGATGGGCACAGGTGGGAAGGACTGCAGGGCATGGAGGATTGACTTCAGGCTCTTGTACCACCGGGCACTGTCACTGGCACCCCTGGCAGTGTGACCCGGACCCTGCCCTGTGCTTGGGGTGAGCAGAGATCTTGTTGCCACAAAGATGGGGTCGGTGGGCAATAAACAAAGAATGGCCTGTTAGTAATCCCCCGGCAGATTAACCTGATTTATTAGCTGAGTTTAGTGTCTTAATATCCTGGGAGCCTATTTACAAACAAACAAAACACAAAACAAACAAAAAACCCAAACAAAATCTCCACACACAGGGGCAAACAAACAAAAAAAAGTCACACACCAACCAAACAAAACCAACAAAAAAACCCCACCAAACCTGGAAAAATAGAGAATTAAAAGGAAACATCTCATTCATTGCTTCCTTCCTCAAACTACTTGTGGGCATGTTGAAGAGAAAGAGGCTGTTCTACTACCTGGGCTGTTTCCCTTTCCCTGTCTCTCCCCAGACTGTAGGATAGGTCCAGCTGTGAAGTGCTGGTGGTACCTAAAGGTGTAGAATAAGCCTCTAGTGCAATGGGATGTGTGCACTCTTCAAGCATGTCATTAAGACCAGGAAGGAAAATGAAATCTCCATTTTTGGGTGGTGAAGTACCTTCCTGCTCTTCTGCAGAGCTCATGTTGTCCTTACAGGGTCTAAGTCTGCCAGTGTGTTTCATCAGGGTTGAGTTTCAACATAATGGGATCATACCACTGCCTCTGCTCCTGTGGCCCCGAGTGCAGCTTTGGTATAGGAACATATAAAGATATTTGTGCATTAATCCCATCCCTTTCAATTCAGAATCTACTCCAGAGCTGCTTGTCTCCAAAACTGCTGAGACAAATCCCAAATAAGAGGCATGAGTACAGCTTGTGGAGGGAGCTTTTGGGCTGTGCTAGGACTCACAGGAACGGCATGTCAGTGGATCTTGTGGGAAGGGCTGAGCCAGGCTCCTGTGGTAGCTCATGAGGAGGGAAAAGCAGTCTCTTGACTCACATACTGCTTTACTGGGCCCTGGAGAGTCCAAAGCATAGTAGAACCAAGGGAGACATGTGGAGATGTAACAAGGATGAAGCAAAAGCTGCTGAATATATAGATTTTTTCAATCAGAGGGACCACTGTTCCAACTCATACCCTTTCTGAAAGATGTTTGCTCCCAGTTCTGGGGAGCCCTTTGCAGTGAGGATTCTTTCTCCTCTGTCCTGTTCAGTACTTCAGCAGTCCTCCTGCTGTGAAGCTTTTCTTACTCAGTTTGGTCTCAATATTTTTCTTGGCAAACACAGCAAATCACTATCCATTCTCATTGCTTGCCTGGTCTTCATGAGGAGGATCTGTAGGTCCCTTTCAGCATTCTCCTTCCCGCCTACAGAGCCCAGGTGCTTCCATTTCCTCCAAGCTGAGTTTCCATCCTGACTACTTTCAGGATTTACTTCCAAATATCCCCCTGACTCAAAGAACAGGGTCCACTCTGGGTGCAGAGTTTGAGCTTATGCCTCCCAGAAGCAGAAGGATAAATCTGTGCATTTGCAGTTGCTCTGCCTGCCTGTACCTCCCTGTGAATATCACCACTGACTTGGGGTCTATTCTCTCAGGGGTCCTGCTCCCCCGAGCCTTCTTTCGTGTTATTCTCAACACCAGATAGACTGTGTTATCAGACTCCGTTCCTCCTCCATCTTCAGATCCTTGTTTCAGCTTAATGAGACCATTCAGGTTCTTTGTGTGTCCTCAGCCTTTGTTTTTGTGAACTTGCTGCAAGCTCTGAAAGCATGTCTCTTTCCAGCATGTTTTGTCCTTGTCACCAGAACTGGCCTCAGAAACATGTTATGGCTGGTTTTGGACTCATATTGTCCCAGTGTGCTGGCCCTGGTGGGGGGACAGGGACAGTGGTGTGGGACATGCTGCCTTCACAGCTCTCCCTCCTTTCTCTGAGAAAGGTGGTGGGCTGGGCAGGAGCTTCCCACTGTTAGTACAGAACTCCTGGGCTGTCTCTGGTTCCTGGGTGCCCTGTGCCAACACCCAGCCTAGGCAGATAGACAGACCTGCCTGGCCAAGCTTACCAGAGAGAGTGAGAACAATTGTTCATGCTGCTGGTGCTGGTCATGTTTAGCTCTCCAGGTAGCGGTGGACAGATAGCTGGAAAAGATGAATCTGAAAGCCTCCTAGGACATGTTCTGGGGCATCCCAGAGAGAAATCATCCTTGTGATTTATTTATAGAGAACTCCAGGTCTAAATCCTGGAATAAACTCCTTTAGCTGCATGTGTAGAGATGTTTTGCAGGCACAGTCTAGTTTGGTCTCCTGGGAACAACCAGGGTGGGTGAAGGAGTGGGACTCCTCAGAACTGAAGCCACAAGCTCTGTGGAGGTACATTGCACATACTCATCCTACTCTCACCTGCTTATAGGGGAGGTAGGGTACTGGGGAGATGGTCTGGTACAGTGGGTACCCTTAGGAGCCTGGCCTGGGATTGCTCAGAGGAGTGTTCCTGCCGTGGGTGCAAGTGGGTGCTGTGCTTTCCTCACCAGTTGCCTCTGCAGAGCCACAGACAGCACCTGGCTGCCTCTGCTGCAATGCAGAGAGGGCTGGTTGGGAAGACGTGGGCACAGGAGCAGACATGCCCTCACTGTAGCCAGCCAGGGTGCTGCCTGCCTGGGCTCTGACACTCCTAGACTAGGTCTATATTGTAGGGCTTTGAGCACCTCCTGAAACACAGGAGTATTTGGCACTGGGGTGCTGTACCTGTTAGTATTTCTGAGAGCTGTGATTTATTTGCCCTGGCTACCAGCATGGAAATGCATTGCAGTGGTGGGAGCCAAGAGTGGAGACCTGCCTCTGCTAAGAGGTGTAGGAATGGGGGGTGGCAACACAACTGAAAACTCTCAGGAAGAGCTAAGGGGTCCCCATCAGGGACTTGGTGCACAGCCAGCTTCCATGGGACACCACTTCTCTGTGTGACCCACTCACCACTCATGGCTTGGAGTTCAGGCCAGATTCTGCTCACGGCAGTGGAGAGCTGGCTGATGGATCGTGCTGGGCTAGGAGAGCAAGCAAGACAATATCAAACTGCTGCAAAAAGCAATGCCTTCCAAAGCTCACCAGGTGCACTGGGGTTTTAGCGTCAGCAGGAAACAGGCTGAGAAACAGCTGGCAAGCAGCAATTGAGTGCCAGTGGAAGACAAAGCCAGGGACTATCAGAGGTAACAAGTGCAATAGCATAGGTGCTGCTCCATGGACAATGTTCATGGTTGCCAGCAGTCCAGGAGAAGCTTCTGGTGGTGGCCTCAATGCTGGTGAGACCACCTCTCCCCCTCCCAGCCGTGACATCTGGAGAAACACCTCTAAAGCAGACAGGGTGCTAATTTCCTCTCTTTTATCTGCCAGTCCACAAAGTTAAGTGAACTATAGCTAAACAAACCAAATTAAAATGAAGTGGGTTAATATCAACCTAGGATTACCCTTGTTATCATGTAGACGGAACTGTATCAAATAAACCAACAAGTCTTTATAAGCTTTATCTAATTATCCAGGAGGCAGCTGCCTTGTGGAACCTCTGGCCTCAGACTCAGAGGGCTTTTCCAGCTCCAGGGCAAACAATTTATTTACTGATATTGCAGCCAAATGCTGTGCACCCATTAGGGGTGAAGGCTGAAGGGATACTGAGATGAGCTCAGATCCTGGATGTAGCACTGGAGGAGATGGCTGGGCCGATGGGAAGTCCTTTGGCAAGCAAAGGTGTGATGCTGAGGCAGTGCTGTTCTGTTAGGAGCTGGATAAGAGTGAATAACCTTCCTGAAGGGTTACTCTTTCTATGAGGTGCTGGTTTTGATGAGGATGGTTTCATAGCTCAGCTGGCACAGACTGAGGGAGATGAGGCCTATGGGGATGCTTGCTGTGGATTCCTTGGGAGGATGTTGTCCATGTCCATGTGACAGCCTGCCACAGGGTGGGAGATGAGGGGAGGGGACCAGATGTTACACAAGACTCCACAAAGCACACTGGTAATCATCTGGGATATGTCCCATTTGGCTTTTGGGCAAACTTTCTGTACTGATTTTCCCTGCTAGACCAAGCTGTCCATAGTATCTTACCTGGGCAAGAATGAGTCTGTTGGTGGGGTGCTGTTAAAGTTAAAGCAAGCTGCATTTCAGCATCCTCTGGAGCTGGACAGACTGAACCCCCACTGCTTTTAGGGTCCAGACTCACTTCTGTCCCTCCACTCTTCCCATATCTGCTTTTAGTCTGTCCACATATGACCTTGCAGGAGGAAGCACAGAAGGGCCATTCCGAGTGGTCTGAAGGATTTCTGTACTCCCCAGAGTCAGGAGGCAGTGCCCTAGGAACTGAACCCTGGGTTCTCTGCTTTGAGATAGGGAATTCAGGCTGGGAATATATTTTTTTTACCCCTGGCAAAACAGCTTCCAGCTCCAGAAAGCACAGAAGTCCCAGATTAGTGGATACTGGGATGTGGACACACTCTCTTCCCTTCTCTTTCCTCAAAGAATCCTCTACAGATCATGCCCAGGAAGAGGACATTCTCAGATGGACCCTTCCCTGACCTGAACAGCCAGCCTGCTTCACCTGGTGCCTCAGTCCCTCCTTCCATCTCCGGCAGCAGATGGGGCTTGCTGGGTGCCAGAGCCTTCAGGTTGCTGGATGCTGCCTGGGGCTGTTTTGTCTTGTGCTCCCCACCAACACTGATGGAATGAACTTCCCCTCCAGTTCTTTTTGACACATCTCTGGACTTCCACCCTAAGGAGCTTCAAGGGACATTAGCTTGGACTGTCCCATCCTTGCAAATCCCACTTCCCATGGCACCTCCTTTCCTTAGCCAAGGGGTGCCTTCTCAGGTCTGTTTGGTCTGCCAAGGATTTGTACAGCCAGAGCATGCGCAGACAGCCAGAGGCCAGACAGCAGCCAAACTCTGTAGAGATGAGCCACCTTTCATCTGACATTTGTATTTGTCCTGAAAATCCTTTGAGCAAGCCTCTCATTTGGTTTTAAGCTTGAACATGTTTTGTTTGCACAATAACACGCCATGTGCATGTCAGAGCCATCAGCACAGTGTGCCACTGTTCAGTCCCTGGTTTAACTGACCAATGGCTGCAAGGTGGGTTCCGTGGGCTCTTCTGTCACTGTGGGGCTGCAGGTGCAGGAGGGGTTGTGTCCATCCCCACTCCCACCAGGAGTCTGCAGAGTCACAGCCCAGCCTGAGCTCAACCTGTTTTACTCATCCCACCCACCATACAGGTACTTGGGATCCAACCTGAATCTTGAACATTTAATGTCCCCTTCATAAATTCCTGCCTCACATGTCACTGCTGTGTTTGTGAAGAGCTCAGTGGACACTTCGGAAGATGGGCAGGTCACGATCAAGTCTGGAATCTGGGAGAGATAATGCAGATGCTGCCCTGTGCCCTGCAAAGCAGGCAAGCTGGAGTGACCCTTGACAAATAGGGCACATCCCTGGAGCCACAATTCTCTGTCTCACCCTCCAAGACATGTTGGTGTGGACATGTCAAGGACCTTTCCCATTAGTACCCCCATCCACATCACTCTGGCACTTTACTCCCAGCTGCAAACCTCTGGGACTGATTGCTGCTGTGGTGCTGGGAGAAGCAGTAAAAGCTGAACCCCAAGGGAGACAATAAAGCCATCGGAGAGGAGATAAGCAGGGATCAAACACAGTGCGGCAGCCACCCCACGCTGTACTCTCAAAGGTTCCTTTGTTCCCCCTGCCTCCTGATTCAGCGCCGCACTGCCTTCAAGGGCTGCAGGCGAGATAGCTGGGCTCAGGGGCAGCTCTGCTGCCGCAGCCCCTGGCAGTTGCCACCTGCATGGCCCAGCAATAAAAAAAGGAGGTTTAATTTCAGTCACAGGACTGTTCCCAGTTGCACACCGAGGCCTGATAACGTATCTCCCTGGTTCCTATCAGGCAGGCAATAAAACCATTATTAGGGTGTGAGATGATGGAAGAGACGCTCGCCTTCCTCCTCATCCTAGCTTGTCAAAGGGATATTTTCCCCCAGGCTTCTGTCCCTTGACTCCTGTCTGCTGTCTGCTCCGCAGCCACCCCCCAGTCCGCCTTGATGGGGAAGTGTCGTCGGCCCCGCACGGCCTTCACCAGCCAGCAGCTCTTGGAGCTGGAGAACCAGTTCAAGATCAACAAGTACCTGTCCAGACCCAAGCGCTTTGAAGTGGCCACGTCGCTGATGCTCACCGAGACGCAGGTACCTTGGTTCTGGGGGGGATGGAGCACAGTACCAGGTGGCTGCCAGGGAGGGAAGTCAAGGTCATAGGCAATGCTGATGCCCCTCAGTTGGCTGTCATCAGCCCCACACCCCATTTCCCCCATCAGCACCCCTTTACAGGGCCCCTGCTTCGTGGGATCCAGGCTCTTGTGAAGGGAACTTCAGAAATACTGCTCCTCTTTTTACACTGTACCCCCCAACCTGGGTTTCAGAGCCTTCCCATGTTTCACCACACTGTGGGAGGGTTCTTTTTGTGCAGCTAAAATGAAAATGTCCATGTGTATGGGGGTAAAATAAATAAAGTACGTATGGGGGTAAATTAAGTAAAATTAAAATGTCCTTGGGTATGCTGCAGAGACTGGGAAGCGGGAAGGGAACAGCCCCCCGGGTACTCCTCCCCATAGGAACCTCAGCCTCCTTGCACAGACCTGGTGCCATGGTATGCCCTGCAACAAAGAGGCTTTGGTGGACACTCCACACAGAGAAGGCCTGAGTGAGTGGGGACAGGATGGAGCAAGGGGACACACTCTCCCCTGGGGGTTCTACCTCGGCAGGTGAAGATCTGGTTCCAGAACCGCCGCATGAAGTGGAAGCGGAGCCGCAAAGCCAAGGAGCAAGGTGCTCAGGTGGAGGCCGAGAAGCAACAAGGGCTCAGCAAAGCTTGCGAGAAGCTTCTGCCTGGAGAGTCCAGAGGACAAGCTGCCGAAAGCCCCGAGTTCATGGGGCACAGTCCTGGCTCAGGCTTCCTGCACCACAGCACTGCTGAGCTGGGCTATGGCCCGGACTCCTCCTGCTCCGGGGGTGAGGAGGAAGAGGATGAGATGAGTGCCATGGAGAGGAAGATTGGCTCTGTGTTGTGAAGGATGGACAAAGCCAGCTGGGGATTGGGGCTGGGCTGTGGTGTTGGGGTTCTCTTTGCTGGCAGACATAGACTGTGCCCGCGTGGAGCAGGGGGGCTGCAGGGCAGCTGCCCCCCCTTTAACTTATGTGTGTTTGGGTCCTATTTAACTCATAATTATTCTTCTGTGTGTATCTGGGGGAGTCCCCAAATCCCTCCCCTATAAAGATGTTATCCAGATGCCTGTGCTCTTCCTTAGGGGACAGGAGACTCTGCTCCCCTCCTGCAACCAAACTGCCCTGCCAGGGTCCCTGGGGAACTGGATGGGGACAGCAAACTTGCACAGCTGGCAGCCCACCAACACAGCTGGAGGGGAGATACCCTGGACCCTCCTTCAACTGCCCCTTCCTGCAGATATTGAAATACCTGGAGCAGCCCATCCCTGCATGGTGCAGCTGCCCTTCCCCTTGGCAGCGCAGAGGGCTGGGAATGAGGATGCCCAGGCTGCGTGCCAGCCTGCCCTGCCTCCTCCTGCACCTGCAGCATTCTCGGTAGGGGCTGCACTTTTCAGGGCAAAACTGATCTGTCCTGCAGAGCAGAGCCGGTTAATCAACTAGCACAGCAGTGCTGTTTCCCATACTGCAATTTACCCTGGTTACATTGGTGTGGTGTTGCCTTGAAATAAGGTGGGGATGGAGCATACCTGGGTTTTGGGAGGTACTCAGGCTGTTTGTGAGGGATAAATGCTTTGGCGAGTATCCCTTTTCCCACGGTGATGCCTGAAAACTCTCAGACTTTTTAGGTTTATTTAATTATTCTCTTGGGACCTTGTTTGCACCATCTGGGCTCAAATCAACTCCTGGTAGCAGGATGGCACTAGGCAGCCTCTGCCACCTCCTAGAAGCACTAGGGTTAAGCCCTGACAGCCACTAAGTGAGCAGGCTGCCCTCATCTTCAGGATGGTGTAGGGTCCTGGCAGATGCTATAGACCTCCCATGCCTCCTGCACAATTTCTGTCCCTCCCCTTGGAGATGCTGAGGTGGCCGTGCAGGCAGAGGGACCAGACCCCAGTGTTCAGCCTCCCCCGCCCGAGGAGATAGCCCTGCTTCTGCACCCTAGGGCACATAGGGTTCTGGGAGTGGGACTCGCTGGGCTGGGGCTGTCTCCTTGCCAGGCAGCCTGTGGTGTTTTCTTCCGGCCCCACGTCCTGCTGTCCCCTCCTCCCTTCTCCTTGTCCCTGACTGGGGGTGGGAGTGCTGCCTGCCCCCCAGACCTGCTTTGGGGATAGAAGCTGCCGAGGGGCAGCAGCCATCAGGGAGCCTCCTGCTCATCTCCGGAAGCCGTTCAGCGCCGGATGGGACAGGTAAGTGCTGATGCGGGGCTGTCACACCGTGCAGGGCCGGGTAACACCTGGCAGTGGCTGATGCTGCCACGGGGCTGGGGGACAACACCCTGGGCAGGTGGACAGGTGCGATTCATTTGGGACAGAGGGATGGACAGGAGAAGTAGATGATGGAAGGAGCACGAGGATGGATGGACGGGCGTATGAACAACGGTTCTCTGCGGGGTGACAGTGACCCGCAGTGGTTGTTGCCAGTTTGGCAGCTTACCTTGGGCGTATGCTATCATTAGTGCCCAGGACAACTCAGCCCAGGGCACGGCAGCGCCCTCCTGCCCACACAGTTTGTGTCCAGACCCCTGACACTGCTCAGGGTCCTGCTCTGATCCTGGGGATGGTGCAGGGACAGCACTTGTTCCGAGGACGGAGATGTGAATCAGGGCAAGGGCTGGGTGCCAGAAGGCTGCAATGATTCATGCAACATGGAGCAGGAGAGGAAAAAACGTGGGGAAGAGAGAGGAAATGACAGGGAAGTAAAGGAAAGGGAAGGGAGAGGAAAGGAGGAAAGGATGGTACCCAGTTTCTTGTCATTGCCCTGCAGAGTCAATGGGTCAGGAGACACCTATCACCCCAGGGGAGCTGTTCCCCTTCCCCAGCAGGCACACTGGACTAGGCAATGAGATGCTGGCAGATGCCAGGCCGTCTGCAGGATCCTCGGAGTCAAACATCTACTATGACCTGGTTCTCTGGGAGTAGAAGAGCATGGAGGCGACTACAGCTTGGAGTTGGGCACACCAGAGCAGGGGTGAGGTGGTGGGGACAGGGACGGCAGGAGCAGAAATGAAAAGGAGAAAAGGAAAGAACAAACAAGAGATTGCCAAGAGGGAGGGGGAGAGCTGAAGGGATGTCACAGACTTAAAACGTTCACCTTGATATGCTGTGACAGGTTTAATTTTCAGAGTACAACCATTAAAGTGATGGATTGGAGGCCTTCATCTCTTGCCTGGTGCACATGGGCCTGCCAGGGCTGCAAGAGGGTTTGTTTTGCTGATGTTATTTATGAGTTTATTTCTGCAGGAGCCAGGCACTTATCCAGTGCTGGGGGGGACAGAGGAGGGGACACGACTGATACAGCAGGAGTTGGGGTCCTGATTTATGGCTGCTTAGCTGGATGACTCATGTTGTAAACACTGACAAATGCCATTAAAGCTGCATCTCTCTGCCTATGCCCTGGCTCCCACCTGCACTGTGAGATGTGGCCAGCCCTGCTCTCTGCTACCTGTGCACACAGGAAGGGCTGTCTGACTCTTCTTGATGGGGATACAAGAGACCCTCTCTCCCTGAAGGATATCCAGGGGTTTGGTAAGATTCAGGAGTTACCCACGGTGATGGTGGTTGTGCCTCCTGGGAGTGAAACCAGGGATGGGCTTGCACAGGGATCCCCAGCCTGGGTCCTTCTGCCCTTTGCAGGTCTTGACC
Source organism: Ceyx melanurus (assembly GCA_024611195.1). NCBI lineage: Eukaryota > Metazoa > Chordata > Aves > Coraciiformes > Alcedinidae > Ceyx > Ceyx melanurus. The sequence continues at coordinate 10,733 of JANHGL010016845.1, forward strand.
CCATAACTTCTGATAACGGTCACAACCTGTTATTTATCCCAAGGAGCTTGGGATGGCCTGGCCCTATTACAGTCCCAGCAGTCTTTGGCATGCTGCACCCCATACCCCCTCACCACTCCAGCTTCTTCAGCCATCTCCTAGCCCTGCAACTCCTCACCCACCCACCTTCCTTATGGCACCCAGTTCAACTTTGCTCCTCTCTCCCTCATTCCCCTGCACCCATCCTCATGACCCCTCTCTCCTGAGCTCCCTCCTGCACCCATAGAGCCCCTGGAGCCACCACTCGCCCTTCTCCATCTCCCTGCCTCTGAACTCCCCCATCTGTCCCTGGTCCCCATCTGTGTGTCCCCCTCCCCATCTGCCCCTTCGACCACGCTCCGCGCGCCCCTCTGCTGCCCCCTGGCGGCCGGCGCCGACTCCCATCGCCTCGCCCCACTCGGGAATTGACCCGAGGCGGCCACCATCGTTGCTCTGGGAGACGTTGCCGCTGCGTCCGGTCTCCATAGAAACAGCAGCCGGGCCCGGGCCGCGGCTGGTCGGGAACCGAGGTGGCCTGGGCTCTCGGGGGTCGGGCCGGGCCGTGCTACAGTGAGGGGGGAAGCGCTTGAGGGAGCTGGACTGGCCGTACGGGTCCCGGAGGGCCAAGGCACGGGGCCCAGACTCATCTGTGTGGGCCAGGCAGTGCGCCGTGCCCTAGGGAGCTGGGCAGGCGCTTGCTGTAGGGAACAGGGCCGTGCCGTGCCACCGTGGGGGCTGGTAGGCTGTGCTCTAAAGGCGCAAGGATCACTCTGCTGCAGTGGGCTGAGCTGGGAGTGAGCTGGGAGTCATGGTCTGTGCTACGGAGGCTGCTGAGCACATGGCTGCGGCAGCCTAAGGCCAACATGGTCTGTGGAGAGGGCCGGACAAAGCTGATGAGACTACAGGGAATAGGGCAGCCCCCGCAGGGAGGTGTGCCACCCTGAACCCGAGGAACGGTCGTTTGGTTTCTGGGAGCACCCAGGTCTTTTCAGAAAGGTGGTCTGTGTGCAGGAGCAGTGTGTGAGGACTTTTGTTTTTCAGATGCTTTCTCAGGTGAATGGTGAGCCCCAAAACTCCGACTCTTTTCGGAAGCTGTGCTGTGGCTGCATCAGGAAGGTGAGTGGAGGAGCAAAGGGTGGCACTGCCGTGGTGGATTTACCGACGGGGCAGGGGGAGGACAAATAAAAAAATACCCCTTTAGTCTTTGCTTCCCTCTTTCATTATATCCTTTAGTATCTATTGTTTGGTTTGTGGCCAGGAGGTGTCCCCTCTGGCCTGGAGCGGAGTTCTCTGTGACTGGAGCTGTGCTGCAGGATGGCTCCTCCCGTCTTTTGCCAGAGTCGGAGAGTTTTAGTGTAGAGAGACAACTGAGTGATTTATCCTCCCTCCTTCCCAAACTGCTAATGTCCCCATTGCAACTCTCTAAGCTGTCTGCAAGAAAGTCAAAGAAGAAAGGTGTATTCTGGGGCATTGAGGTGACCAAAACACTCAGGTGGCATGGCTGGGAACTTGGAGAAGAGATGATCAAACACCTGATCTTGAAAAACGTTCATGAGAAAACCCAGAAGCTGAGCTACAGGTGCGTGGGAAGTTTCTTTCTCCTTTATACTCCTCATGCTCTCACTCCCTCCTGCTGTATCAGTCCCATTACCACCTTTTCTCTAATTCACCTGCCCATCGCCCCTTGGGCCTTGTGCTGGACACGACGTGTGCACACTTATGTAGCAGGACAGAAACCTGCTAATTCAGATGCACAGCCCTTGTTCCTGGCAGGACTATTTTAAATGAAATGAAATGCCTTTTTTTTTTAATTCTGTTTTGCTGATACTTCTGTCTGTGAGGCATTTCCAGTCTAGTGAGATTCTAATTGTGGATGTATGCCAGCCAGTCACTAGTGTGTCCTAAAACCATTGCTCCCGAGAATCCCACTGGATGTTGAGCCACTCCAGCACTCCCTGTGACCCTCCCTGCTCTGAACCTCCACAATGTTACTGCCAAATGTGTTTTGCTTATGCTGCATGGCCTGGGAATGTAAAATGTTGTTCAAGGAAGGGGGAGGTATTTACAGCTGGGAACGGGTTTCCAGTTCACCTGGGTTCTGCCCATTTCTGCTGATTTGCTACCAAGGTAGCCATGGGGTAAAGTGCTTCTAATTGTGGGGTCTGGAGGTTTTGACTTTTATAATTCTCTTTTCTGCTGTCTATTTTAACACAACCTACATGCCCTCAGACAAAATCTCTTGTTTTGTTTTCATTATCTAGATGTCCTTCCACACGATTCTTCTTCACGGTTTTTCCACAGCCCATCACTTTGAGCCCTGGCATGTCCTTAACTCTGCCCATCATTTTCCGGCCCACTGAAAAGGTAAAGTGGCAACATCAAAACTGCTTTCAGTGCTCAGGCTGGCTGTTGGAGGGGCTGTGGGCCTCTGCCTGTCTTGTGTCTTGTGTTTTCCCTGGAATAAATCTGTCCTCAGGGAATATTTTAGCACAGAAAGACTGGGCACTGTGACTTTCCAGCTTTGCCCACATCATCATCTGGGGGAACACTAACCCCTGACTAACCCTCTGCACAGTTCCCAGTAGTTATGAGAGGGATCCTCATAAAAAAATATTCCCATTGTTTCATGTGATGTTTCTGGCCATTAAATCAATTAAGATAAAGTGCTTAAACCATCCACACCTGGCTTGATCCCAGGGAATTGGGTGGTTGTAGTGCAGAACCTTGGGTAGAGGGACTCACTCTCTGCTTTCTTACAGGAGACCCCAATGCCTGAAGGGGTACTGATTTTCTGTAAGGGGTATGTCAGGGGCCCCAATGTGGGGTGGGTTTCTTTAATTTTTGTTTTCAATAGCAATGGTTCTTTCTTTTATTTTCTTTCTTTTTTTTTTTTTTTTCTAACCCCTTTTCTTAATTTTCAGCTTGTTCCTGATGTCTGTTTTGGCTCAGACTGTTGATACCAGTACCCTGCTCTCTTAGTATCATGATTTTCTGATGACTGTTCAGTGTTCCTTTTATGAAATAAGCTGCTGGCCTTGTTCCATTTTCAATGAATAGTTTGTCTGCACCACATTAATTGCTAGAGCAGGAAGCTCCCTTTCTTATACAGTGCAAGAGCTGTGTGTGCAGCAGTGCCCAAGGTCTCTTCTTACCTGTATAAGTAGTACTTGAGACAGGTGATGATTGGAGAGTGTGGAAGACACATGTCTTGCAGTTCCTTCTGTCTTAACTGGTAAGCAGATGTCCTGGGGCTGTTTGCACACAGTGCTGTCAATGCTGCATCTTTAAGTTGTGTGTTATCCGCTTATGTCTCTAGCTGGATAAGCACTTAATCAAAGATAATATTTCTGTGCTCATAAGGATCAAAAAAAGGTTATACGTGCTTCAGTTTGTCTGAATTTGGATCTTGAAAACACTGAAGGAAATCCATCTGCCTTGAAACAGCTCGGGTGAAACAAATGTGGTCTTCGGCTGCTTTCTGAGGGTGTTTGTGTGCTCCCCAGCAGAGTGAGGAGCATGCCTGAGTGCCTTACTCACTACCTGCCTTTTCTGAGGGATTCATATGCCCTTTTCCCTGCACAGAGGCCTCCCCTGGTGCCTCCGTTGCCAATGTCTCCTTCCCAACACTTTCAGAGAAGTGAAGGAGATGGGTGTTCACCGGTGGAGCTGCAGTACCTGCAGGTCTGAGCCCATCTAACTGCTGTCTCCTCTTTTGTGTGCAGAGGGAATATGAAGACAGCATCTGCTTTAAGAAGGCTGAGGGCGAGTTCTCTGTCACCCTGCGTGCTACACTTCCACACCCCTGCCTGTCCTTCCCAGCTGCTGTCCAGTTGCCCATCTGTGCTGTCCACAATGTCACAGAGACAACGTTCCTTGTGCGCAACATTGGGTGAGTGAGACGTGGCTGAGCAGACCCTCTTTCTGTTTTGTCAGGTATTTTGCCATCTTCTTGGACTCTCCAATGAATACTGGTCATTATAGTTATTAGATTTGCTGTCTGCCTTAACAGACAGCAGACCTCTGCCTCCTCTGAGGTCTGGGCAGGAGAGGCAGTAGAAATGGTATTACAGGTCAGATCTCACAGTGGGCACATTTTGGCACCTCACATCTGTCTGTTTCCAGCATACCCTGAGAACCATTCACTCACAGGAACTAACTGGGGACCAGCATGGTGTACCCACAGGAGAGGCCTAGGCCTCTAGTTAATCAAAGGCAGCCTGCTCAACAGGAGCAGGGATACATGAGCTACCAGCTGGAAACATTTTAGTCTCTGTGATTTGATCTCTCTTCCCTGTGCACAGTAATGCCATAAAGATGGCAATGGAGTTGTTGGTGTTTGAGCTGACCTCTTTGATTTGGAAGCAGGCAACAGAGAAGTTATAGTCTCTCCAGTGTGTGCTCTTAGGTTCATGAAGCTTCCCAAAGCAGTAGCAGTATTCTGTGGCTTGGAGTCCTCATTTAGGAGAAAAGATGCTCCCAGCTACCAAGATCTGTCTTATTTTAGAGAGGGAATGACAGTGATTCAGGCAGCATAGTAGAAAGGAGTTCAGTGAAGAGGTTCCCAGGAAAAGGGAAGGTGTACTCCTGATAATTTACAGTGAGCACAAAATAACCTTTACTAATCAGAAATGATTTGTGCTGTCCAAAGCTTTCATCTGATGCAATATGAGAGTGGAAAGGACAGAGGACACATATACCTTCAGATACCTTCTGTATCATCCAGAAACCATTTCAAGTGATTCATTCTCCCCTTAGAGAAATCATTTGTGCTGACTGAGAAGTCCAGGGTGTTGAAGGATATGGATTATGAGTAGCATACAGCTTGGAATAAACAAATCATAAAGCTGATGGTATGTCATGTTATTTGCACAAATCAAACTAGCAAAGGGAGGTTTGGAGAGTTGAATGAGGTATTAGGAAAACAGCTCAGTCCTCTCTTCTCACCTGGGCATATAATGGAGGAATAAGTGTTCATTTGAAAGTAGCAACAAATTTAGATACAGGAAAAGCAAATACTTCGTTCTGGAGCTGATTTGTTTGCTACTGCATGATGAAGCTGTGATTTTTTATGGCCTTTAATAAAGTTCTTAGATGTAATAACTAAGATTCATTAAAGTGTGAACAGAGCACTTGTGGAGCCTAGAAACAAATTTCTTCCCAGCATCACATATTTGGTCAGATGCATTAGGGATTCTGCCATTCAACACTGGTTGCTTCACATCCTTATTAAATAAGCCATTGAGAACTGTCCATCCTACTTTGAGACTGCACAGGCAACAAAGGATCCATTCATCTAATTAAAACCTATCTGCATTTCCTAGTGATCTCATTACTGTGTTTGAGTGGGAGACACCAAGCCCATTCTACATGGTTCCTGACTGTGGCATGCTGAGCCCAGGAGCAGAGTGCATGGTCAAGGTATTGTTCCAACCAACGGTGGCCGCGGTGTACGACGTGGCAGCAACATGCTGGTTTGGAGCTGAAGAGAAACGAAAGAGGACAATCCGGTTAAAAGCCCTGTGTGAGTCTCTCTTACACTCAAAGAAGTGTATGTATCATCCCTAACTGTGGAATAGCATTCCACAGGGATACATGGAGATTCTGTGCTCTGAGGCTGTGCCCCAGATGGCTCAACCCATCGATGAGTAAGTGAAGCCTGTGGTTTGAAAGGGGCCTGTGAAATTCTTTAATGTATTTTTGCCGATGAAGGGTCATGGGGTCCAGTATGCCCTGTGACATGCTCTGGCCAAATCAGCATTTCTGGAGCTTGCTTAAGTGGACAGAGAGGAAGAAATGTGAGAAGTCCTTTGACACGATGCAAAAGCCTCTGGAAACTCTTGGTCTTGTCTGCACTCAGTTTCTCCTGTCTGTCCCTGCTAGACAGAGAGACAGTGTGAAATTTCTAAAGCTTTCTGGATACAAGCTATAATCAGCAATGGTTGCATTAGAAAGTCTTTGCCTGAAGTGCCTTGTATGGCCACTGACAAACAAAAGATGTGACTCTGAGTTTAGTAAATTAGTGCTGGAAGGGAGCTTATTTGGTTCAAAGCGGGGCCAACTTTGAAGGTGGATCCAACTTGAGAGTTATACAAGGTTGTTCAGAGGCTTGTCCAATTGAGCACTGAATATCCAACAATAGAGTCTCTCTCTCTTGACCCAGTGTATTATTCCCTTTAACAGCAAAATACCCCTACCTGCGGGTGAGCGTGACAGGGGAGGACCAGGAAGGTGTACAGCCTGGAAAGTTTCAGGATGTGCTGTGCTTTGGATCAGTGCCAGTGGGGACAACTGTGGAGAAGTGTGTAGAAATCTTCAACATGTCTGTGGTATGTGGAGAGGAAGACTGCTTCTTCTGAGGAGTTGGTGTTCTGGCATGTTTCCCTGGGATATGGAATACTCCCTTGAGTATTTCCCTTAAAGCTGTAAAAATAACCCAGATGGGAGTGTGAATAAACCAACCAGGCCATTCACCCTTGCCTTCCAGCTACAGTGCTAGCAACTCATCCATCTGCAGTTCCTACCTGCTTCCAACTGGGCTTGGTCTAGGTCAGTCAGCCACTGTTGTTCTTCACACCCTGCTACTATCCTGCTCACCCTGGACAAGCCCATCAGTCCCGTGGGGCAGTCTCAAATTGGCCAGTGTGTGTCCCAGGCAGCTCATGGATCTTCTGCTGTCAAGTGGGATGCATTTGAGCACCTTGTTCTCTGTGCCAGCTCAGCCCAGCCCACTAAAAGATGGATGTAGATGACAGCAGTGCTGACTCCTCCACAGGCTCTGCAATTTAGGTGTGGCAAAAACTCATTTGTTGTACTGTGCTGTTATTATTCACACTGCAGTGGTGCTCAGCATCCCCAGACAAGGGTCAGGACCTTTTTTATGGGGCTTAAGGAGCTCTTATCTTGGTTTTTGTGAAAAGAAGATCCCCAGGCATGGTGAAACTGTGGATGAAGGGAAACAGATTATCTGCCTGCCTGCTCTCAGCAGTCACTTAGGCTATTTTGACACTTGGGGACACCTTAAGTCATCCTTCTCCCTACCAGGAGGGGCACTCCAACCCCAGAGATCATCGGGACATTTTGCTGCAACCCACTGACTTCTGAGCATACTGTGGGAGCTGGCTGCTGGCAGTGATCCAGCAGGACAGGGTTGCAGAGGTTTGCACAGCATTTCTGTGCTGGGCTGCAAGTAGCCTCAGTGTTCTTGGTGGTGTTCAGCTCTGTTGAAAACTGCAATTCTTCACTGATTAGTGTCCTGCATCCGGAGCCATCCTGGCACCTGCTGGCTCCTCTGTTAACCTATTTCTTGTCTGCTTGCAGGTTGATGCACCATGTAGCATAGAAAGAGCAAAAGATTCTCTGCTTCGAGATGAAGTTTTCTCCTGTGATGTGTCCCATGGTGTTGTCCCTGCCAAAGGGAAGCTGGTCTTGTGCGTGCGATTTCAGCCTCTGACAGTGGGGGAACACAGCACTGACTATTTCACTGTCCTGTCTGCTGGATGCCTCCTGAAGACTGTCCTGAAGGTGGTTGGCTCATGTAAAGGTACCAGGGTGAAAGCCTTCTCTGTTTCTCCCTGTATTCTTTTTAGCACTGCAGAGGAAGGGCCAGTGCCTGGGGAAGGACTAGGGACTGTCACAGCCCTCAATCATGTACTTGCCTTCTGCTGGGATCCAGGCTGTCCCTGGCACACTGTTTGGGGATTATACTTGCTTGAGACAGATGTGACACTGTTGGAAGTGAATGTCCAGCTGTTTGCTAGGACTGATGTGTTTGCTGATGAGGTGATTCTGGTTTAGGAAGACAGTTAAGTGCAGCAGTGGCTTATGATATGTTGACAGTAACAACTATGACAGATCCAGGATCTCTCTTGCACGTTGTTGTGCTAGGTCCTTTGGTGTCCCTGCACCAAAATTCCATGGACTTTGACTGGATCAATCTTGGGGAAAGTTTGATGCAGATCCTGAAAATCAGCAACATCTCAGATGTCCCAGCCTATTATCAGTTTGATATTGATGACAGAGGAAGTATCTTCTCTTTGGATCGTCCCTGTGGAGTCTTGGAGGGTACAACAACACTAGAGCTGAAAGTGACCTTTCGACCTACTCACCCCATCAGCTATCACCGCAGGGTCGTGTGCCTTGTCCATTATCAGGTATGAGAGGCAAAGGGTAGTTTCATCACTATGATAGCTCACAGGGTCTTATAGTGTAACCCACCAGGGCTGGCATCTCTCACTTAGTAGCCCCCAGGTTTATCTTCCCACTACATGTTCTTTGATACCTATCATAAAACCATTTAGGTTGGAAAGGACCTTTAAGATCATTAAGTCCAACTGAGAACCTAACATTGCTAAATCCACCACTAAACCATGTGCCCAGGCACCACATCTGCATGTCTGTTAAAACCTCCAGGGATGGTGACTCCACCACTTTATAGGCAGCCCATTCCAGTGCTTTACAACCTTTTCAGGGATTGCTCTCAAAGCAATCACAGAAGGGCAGTTATTTTTTTTATTACCCTTTCTGGTGCTTTCCTAGGAACCCATGTACGTGGATTTTTTTGGTACCTGCCATTCAGACACGGCCAAGCCAGCCATCCTTCAGGCAAGACACCTCTTCTGGTACCGAACCAACATGGTGAGGGGGCTGACCTTCTATCCCCCTGATACCTTGAGTGCAATGCTGAAGGATGGGAAGTTGCAGATGGATGAAAAGGGAGCCCTCATGCTGCCCCCTGAGGTATGAGCTGCCCTCTCAGGAATCTAAGATTCCCATGCTGTTCTCTGCAGATACTGGACTTCTGTTGCACAGACCAGACAGGTCTAGAAAGACCTGCAGGTACCAAAGTGATTTCTTTAATATCTCTGCTGTTAATGTTTCCAGCACATCAGTTGGGTCTCACACAGGCTCAGCCACTAAGCAACTATCTGTTTTTAACTCAGTCACTGGGTCTTCTTTTGCTTCTTGAAGTTTCAGATTGAGGGCTGGCTTACAAACAGGAGCCTGCTTGAAGCCTAGACTTTGATCTGTCCTGGGAATGGTTATTGAAGTGCATCTTCCATGCCTTTTTGCTAGTGAAGTCAATCAGGACTGTAGTGCCTGGTGTCTCCCACAGGCACACTTCTCCTACTCACAGAAGTGTTTCCGTCTCTTAGATCCCTCAGGACAAGCCTCCCAAGGAATACTTGGAAGCCAACTCCATGACCGAATATTTCTACGATGGTGTTAGCAGCAACCTGGCCTTGTTTCCACCTCATGTTAGTGTCAGCCCCAGGGAGCATGATTTTGGTTGCTGTGTGTCACTCCACAAGGTGGAACCTCTTCCTCTCTGTGTGACCAACCACACCAAGGGAAAGATCACTGTTGCCTGGACTCCAAGCCATGGCAGTGCCTTCCAAGTGAGCCCCAACACCTGTGACATCCCACCTTTGAAGTCTTCAGCCTTCCGTGTCCTTTTCCAGCCCACTCAGCTGAACAGTCTCTATGCAGCAGAGCTGGAGGGTTTTGCCTTCTACAAGGTTAGTAGGAATTAGTAGGACCAGTTTCCAGAGAGGGCCTGGGAAGAGATTGCAGGCTAAAGTTTTTTGGGAGAGTCAAAATTCAAATGGAACCTTTTATTTTGAATTTGTCAAACTGTCATCTTTACTAACTCTTTTGGCCATTGTTTTGATACACTGAGGCGTTAAAAATTTTCCTTCATCTGTGTCCTAGCAAAGATAAATCAGCAAAGCAATCCATAGCTCATGCACGTGGACAATTACACCTGCTCTTACCCCGAGTGAGAGTGAAGTAATGCACACGTCGCTGAGGGAGGAATTATTGTGATTTACTGCACTGTTAGTGCAGGATGGTGATTGTAGCCTGGGTGATGAGCAGGAACTTAGTTTTTGAGTTAGGTCCTCCATAAGTAAACTGCTGGGGGCCACTGTACCTCACTGCAGCCTCTCCTCCCATGTGATGTGGGATACATGTTACACAAGGCTGCAGTTGTGAGAGTTTTAGCACCCAGAAAATTCCTGGTAGGTGAGAGAGATCTTAATTGCATTGATGATTACCCTTCTTGCATTTTTTATTTTCTAAGTCAGTGTGGAAGATATCTGGGAGTAACCTTAGGGGTTTCTTAGGCTCAGGTAAAGGATAGATGACTATTTTCAGTGACTCACTGTAAGTTGCTAACTTCAGCTTCTGCAAGTATCTCAGATTGCACTAGAGTGTTTGTAGACCCTCCTTCCCAAAAGCAACCCTTGCAGTATCACAGAATAGCTTGGGTAGGTGGTTCTTCTTGAAAGTCACTCAGTGGTCTTTTGGGTCTGAAATGTGTCTGTGGGGAAAAGCAGCTCTTGTGTTCCTCGTCCAGCACTGCTCAGTTCCTCTTCCCTGAAAAAAAATCCATTCCTCAGCCTCAGGGTTGTCTCTGAAACAAAATGCTGCTTGTGATGACATGTGAACTTGAAAGCACCTTGCCACACTCCCTGCATGCACTCTGTTATGTCCCTTGTGCACCTGCAGGTGCTGAGACACTACAGCAACATTGAGGAAGATGCCACCATCTGTCCATCCTGGTGCCTGACTGTCAGGCTGAGAGCCCACACATATGAAGCAGAAAGGGAACATTTCATCCCACAGTACGTCCTGGATGTCCCCAAGGTGTGTAACTGGTTGACATTTGGACCTTTGCAGAGATGCTCACTGTTTACCTCTGAAGTCTTTATTTTGTCTCCTATTGCACCACCCTGAGATGTGGCTTAGATGGTGTCTGATGGTGTGGAAATTCCTGCTTTGGTACAGAAGTAGGATGCCCTTTCTTCTGCATTACCTTGCCACCCTTCAGTGTGTGAGGTTGCACTGAGCATCTCACTATCTCTGAGATGAAAAGCTGTTGGGATCTCCTTCCTTTCTAAGTGGGTATAGACACTGACAAGGGTGTTTAGTCCCCTCTCAGAAGCCTCAAAAACTCTGCATGCACTTTGTCAAAGGGAGGGCAGCATATAGAAACCACACTTGTAGAAGTGTTTGTGAGAGAGGTCAGAAGTTTCCCTGACTCTTCCTGCTGTTGCTGTAGTACAAAAAAGTATTGTTCCTAGGAAGTAAGAATAGGCTTGAGAACTTCTGAGAAATCTCCTTGGCTTGATCAGAACATTTAGCCTGTATCTGATATTCATGAACCTGCTGGAATTCTTAATCTGGAAGGTCCCTATCCATGCAGAGACTGCAGTTTGCTGAACAGAAAGCATTGCACAATGGAAAGTAGCTTCATTGGCCCGTGAGCCTATGAAAGATGAGGGCCACTGTGGGAAGGGAAAAGACCATAATTTGTACACCCCTGGGTGATTTCCTTTCATTCCTTGAAGAGAAGCACTTACAGAGTTCTCCATAGACTCAGGATAGTATGCTTTGGAACCTGGAATTTAACATAGTGAAAACTTTTTCTTTAAGCTGATTTCCTGAACCTAATTGTTTGCAAACAATTTTTCTTGCTTGTTTCCACTAGGCATTTCCTCCTGTGGCTCCTAATGCTGATACCTACAGTAGTGTGCTGCTCTCAAACACAGGCACCTCTTTGATAACCTTCAGTGTGAACCAAGCTGCCTGTCCCTCTGTTTTGGTCAAGCCCTGCTCAGGACACATCATTCCAGGAGGCCACCAGATATTCTTTCTCTCCACTCGCCCAGATAACACAGTCTTGCAGCAGCATGTCCTGCCTTTGCAGCTGAACTCTTATCCTAGATACACCAAGGTAAGGAAAGGGAAATACAAGATGGTGAGCAAAGTTTTGTTCCCTTGTAGTCTTCTTTTTTCAGAGTGACTTGTGCTATGGTCTCTTTATCCCCTACTGATTAGTTTGAATTTTTCACCTTGGAAGTAGGAATGAAAGAATATTTTCCACATTTAAGGCGGGGTTAACACTGCAGATGGAAGGTGCTTGTAGTGCCAGATCATCCTATATCCCTTGTTTCCTTGGGTTTCCATCTGCTGAAATGCTCTATATTATGCTCAGGGTCCTCCTTGACAGCACATCCTAAATTAATTTCCCTCTTCTTTCAGACTCAGTTTGCTTGTGCTTCTGTCTTGGAAGGAGCAACATCTTTTCAAGGTCCCTCCAGAGGTAGCTGAGATTTCTATCTGATATCTGTTACTTTTCCAAAATTCCACAGGAGATTTCTCTCTGGAGCTGTGGGGAGTCCCTTCATTTGCTCTTAGAAGGTGATGGAAATCTATATTTCAAGCCTGTCTATTTAGGAACCTCCACTACAAGAATGTATACCATCAAAAACTGCACAAGTCTACCCATGGTTTTCACATGGAAGATCCATCAGTCTGACAGCAAGATCCTGTCTGTCAGCCCTGCTACAGGGATCCTCCAACCCTATGAAGCCATGGTAATTTCACATTCTACCAAAGTTGTCTTTTGTTCTCTACAATACAGCTGTGGAGTGTTAGTGTCTTCAACAGGCACTAGATAATGATCCCCTGGATGGGACTGGGCATTAACATGGCAGCAATTTTGTTGCACAGCAGGAGATGGTAATAGATGGAGGACAAATGACAGCATGAGAGGGTTTATGACGTTCTTCTGTTCTCTCCCATGTAAATTCAGGTTCTAAACTTCTTCTGTATTCTCTGAGTACTTTTTGAGAGTAGTGAGGACTAGCCCATGACCTTGAGTATCGGAATGTGCATTCCCAGTATGAACCTTTGACATGGGCAGACATGGTGGAAGATTGAAGTGAATGTGTCTGTAGAATTGTCTGTAGAGGACTAGGACAGCTGTAACAGAGAATGGGGCTTGTGCGTTGACATTAACCATTTTGGTGTATAGGCTTGGCTCTGCTTTGGAGCTCCTGTGTGTGCTCTCTTCCTCTCTTGTGATTTTAGGCTCAAGCATGGACTTTTACTCCTGACAAGGAGACCAAGTATCTGCTGCGTGCTACTGTGTCGGTGAGAAGGAAAAGCCCAGACCCTGTGTCTCCCAGAAGTGTCCATTACACCTTACGGGTTGTTGGAAAGGGGGCACTGAGCACCATCAGGGTAAGGAACTGGGGCCAACTGGGTACTAGGATGGGGGGGAAGTCTTGGGTTTCCCCCTTTTGTACAGTCTGTACTGGAGTCAAGCAGTAAGGTACAGCCAAAGTTACCAGACTTGGCTCTCAATGAAGATGACTACTGAATCTGACAGCTTAATAGCAACAGCATGATGTAAATGCCCTGTCAGTTCAAATGTGACTTGCCCAGATCTGCTGGGATCACTTTCCACTCCTGTGTTCCAGATTGAACCAAACAAGCCCTTTGGGTCCTTAGGTTTCTTATCTCTCTCCTCTCCTTCTGTCTTCTCTGTTTGTTCTACTGACAGTCCAATTTCTAAGTGTGGTGGTGTAGCCAGCACAAATCCACTTGGCTTTCCAACTATTACCTGCTGATCTGTGCAGCCACTTTCATTTTCAGGCAGGTTCCTAAGGAACCAGAGCAAAATAAAAGAATAATTTGTAAGTCAATTCTCAATGTCAATCATGCTGTATGGATGGGTAGAATTGTTTGGGACGTGTTTAGTCAGTACAAACTGCAAGTGGATGACTAGCCAAAAGAGGGGGATTTTAAATGCAGTCATGGAGGAATTGGCAGACTTGTTCCAGGTACAGCTGGCCAGCTAGTGTCCCCACAGCCCTGAATGTGCTGCATCCTACCCAGCCAGCTGCCCAAATAACAATGGGAGAGAACATTTGGAGGAGGGATTGAACCCTTTGCAGTCCTTTTCTGACATCTCCCAGGGCATGACAGGTCACACACAACCTAGGGAGCCCTTTGCACTGCATTGAGCATGCCAAAGGATCAGCACATGGTGAGATAAGTGGTGGCTACACTTGACTGCTATGCTTGATGTGTAACAATGACCTTTGCATGGCGGGTTTGAATTCCAGGCACAAAAGGAACACCTGGACCTTGGAAATGTTCTAGTTGGTGACCTGAAAAGCTGCAGTGTTGTACTGCTGAATGATGGGATCTGTTCTCTGCAGTACATCCTCAGTGTGGAACAGCTGATCACTGGGCCTTGTGACCCTGAGGAGGTCCGCAGCGATCCACTGGGTACTGTAAGGGCATGGGATGGGGTCTTGGCCTTCCTTTCTTTTTGGCAAAATCATTCTAGGATAAGCTCAGAGGCCGCCTAGCTTGCCGGCTAGCTTGCATTGATTCTCTTAAGTGCCTTAAGGTGTCTGTTCCTTTGCTCAGGGATTTGCTACAGGTGACTCTTCTATCTTGCTGAAAAAAACATGACCCAGAGTCAGACAATTGAAGTTAGACCAATTGGACTTCGAATTAAGAGGCAGTTTTCTAGGAGAGAAGGGAGTTCAATAAAGGAGCCTTCCAGAAGAAATGGTGGAGTGCAACCCTTAGTTGCCTTTCTAGAGGACTTCTTCTGGGGAAGTTCCATGTTCCTTGCTGGTCAAGGGCAGGCTGGGTACTTCCAATTTGCTGCCTACAGTTGCAGTCTGGAATTCCTACTTCAAAACCTGAAGTTGTTCCTAACAATTAGGCACGGTGTGGTGGTAGGGACAGTGGCTTGAGTGCAGGTGGGCTTAGGGAGCTGTATGCTGAACACGTGTGGTGTAAGAGAGATCAGTGATGCCAAGAGCTCATACCATCTCTTTTCTCCTATAGCTCTAGAGCTGGAACACTTCAGAGGGATAATCCCTGCAAGGTCAAAAGCTTTTGTCCATATAACAGCCAGGCCAGCCCGGAACCTGCATTACACCTGGTCAATCAAGTACACTATTTGCAGTCACACAGGTATTTTAAAAAATTAATTCCCTCCCAACCAAGTAGTCTGTGTCATAACAGGCTGAACTCCACAGTTCAGTGTATGAGTCTTGCTTGAAGAAACCCTAGTGCTGATCAGGTTCAACAAAGCCAGATCCTACCTGCTGCTTCATTTTTGGTGTATCTTTTGGGTTTAGATGTGATTGAGCCATGAGACACAGACAGGGAGAGCTCCAAGTTCCCTGCTGCTGTGGTCATGGCATTTTATGATGCGTCTTGAAACGTTCTGAGAGCTTCATGCAACCAGTCCTATGCAGCTGGGGTCCTATTTGCAAATCTGGATTGTTCTCTGTATGAGAAAGAATGCAGTTTGTCTAGAAAAGGCATGGGGAGAGATGACAGGGATGTTCAGAGGTGAGTAGGTAAAAGTAAAGTTATGAGGCTGTGGGCTTAAATAAATAAAAATAAAAAGGCAGGATTCACATAAAGCAGAACTAAACTGAAATATGCTGCTTAAAAGCCTTCTAAATACAGAAGTCAAGGTGTAACTGAAAAGAAGTCAGTGGTTTAGAGGTTTTTCAGAAGTTGCCCAATATAGGATTTTGTAAAAGTCTTGTTTTTCGATCTGGATAGACAACTGTCCCTTATTGGTACATGACTTTCTCTCCCAAGCTGCAGATCTTGTGAGCACAAAAGAGGAGAAGCAGCCCCTCTGCTGCATCGTGGCCATGGGCGTTTCCCCATGTTTCTGCATCACAGATGCCTGTTCAGCAGGTAGTGCCAGAGGCATCAGCAAGTCCCATCTCTGGAGGCTCTTTTCCCTGGACACACTAAACAAATACTTGGAGCAAGACCCGACTCCCAGTGAGCTCACCTACAGAGTTCCCACAAGGCACAGGTGAGATGAGGAGATGGCTCAGAGGGTCTGTCAGTCCCTCACAGGAGTCAGATAGAGATGCTGTGGCTGTTGTTGTCTTTGTGCTGTAGCTCACTGCTGTTGGGGACTCTATTATTCCATCCCAGACCCTGCAGGCAGTTGCTCACCTCCTCTGCTTGCTTTGCCTAGAGAGGAGCCACAGAAATGAAGAGTAATTTAATAGAAAGGGACTTCTAAAAGGCTCTGGGCCAACAACTTGCTCAAACCAGGGACAACTAGATCAGGTTGTTTAGGGTCTTGCTCAAAACACCACAGCTTGCCTGAGCACCTGATTCCAGTGTTTGACCACTTTCATGCTGAAGACTTTTCCTAGTATCTGATCATAATATCTTGTGTTGCAACTTGAGCAATGGCCATCCTAACCCTTGCTTTGTAAGGCTGAACAAACCCAGGTCCCTTTGCTTCTTCTTACAAGTAATATGTTCCAGCTCTCAACCATCTTGGTGGTCCTCCTCCATTGGACCTGCTCCAGTATGTCAGTGACTTCCTTGTACTGAGAAGCCCAAAAATGCCTCTGATAAGCAGGACTCTCTTATGACATTCAGTCTCATTAAGCACATATGTAAGATTTCTTTGAGAAAATCAAAAGGCCTGCTTTATGGCCAGTATCCTTTCTCCCAAAAGGGCCAAGAACATAAGGCTAGAGAATAAGTATAAGGAAGAGAGCCAATGTAAAACGACCCTTTCCCCTGTCATGTCCTGCCAACCATTCTTCATGTTTCACTTTAATCTCTTCTTTCTCTCCTGTGGTCAGCATGTGCTTGATCCCTCCAGTGTACACCCCTGTCCTGCTGGATTTCAACTTTGGGGCTGCCCCAAAAGGCTCAGAGCCTAGTCTTGTGATACTCGTGCTGGTGAACAAGGGGGTGGTGCCTGTGGAGTGGTAAGTGATGCTTGCTGGACCTTAGCTTTCTTTCTGGGGTCTTTCTGTGGATATGGAAATGCTCACAGAGGCTATGATATATTTGCAAATTAACAGAGTGGTTTTTGTAGGTGTGGCTTGTGTCGTGGAGCTGGGACTGAGATATATCTGTAGGTTTAGGTGGGGAAGCATGCAAGGACTGACAGAGTGTTCTGCAGATCAGACCTGATGAAACATGATGTGTCCACCAGCTGGGCTAAGCCTGGCTGGATTGAATATGCTGACTGTGGCTCCAGGGAAGTTGGGTGTCCTTGTTGCTGACCAGCTGACTGATTCCCTAGGGCCTTCCTGTTTCCTTCTGATCAGAAGATGGACATGGAGCACTGGGCAGAGAACGCTGAGTTTAGCCCCCAGGAACTGCACCACATGCGAATTCAGGATAATCAGCTCTTCGATGTTTCTCCAAAGTCAGGGAAACTACTTCCAGGACAGGAGGAACCTGTCCAGCTCTCACACAGGTGACAGCAACTACCTGTACTTCAGAGCATCATGCTGTGTGCTAGGACAGCACATGCCATCAGAGTCCCTGTGATTCCATGCTGGATCCTTTTCTTTCACATGCCCCTTGCCCAGCAGAGATTGGGCAAGTAAAAGGTCCCCGAGTACATCCAGTTTCTGGACCCCACAAACCTTGTTCTCCCCAAGGGAATGTTGTTAATGTCCTTTAACATTGCAGTGCAAAAGGCATTTAGCATGATGTGCCAGGAACACTGGTCTGCCTTGCTCTGGCAGTTGGGAGATGAACAAGATGCTGCACTTCCCATGGCTTTGGTTGCACAGTGATATTCTTATTTTTGTTATCAAATAGAGCTGGTAGCTCTTGTCTGCCTGTGGAGGGCACAAAGAGAGCTGGACACCTCCCCTTCCACAGCAGACCTGATCTGAGAAGTTCTGGCATTTCAAATGGTGTTGGCCAAGAAACTTGGGTCCCTAAATTGGTTTACAACTAAAGTCAACATTGCATCACTCCTTCCCACTCAAACATAACTGGCCCCCTCCCTCTCTCAGTGGCCCTTACGCAACAGTGACTCTTTAGCTGGGAAGTGAATTGTCTCTAATGCACTGTGTGACCCTGATTCTATCACCCTGGGCACAGAGTTGGTTTCTAATGTTTTCCTCTCTCTCCTCATGCACTCCTAGACATTATTTCATTGGCACTGATAACCTCGCTGTCCTGTTGAAGGTTTCCTATGGCCGTGAGATTCTGGTAAGGTAGCAGGTATCTCTTACTTCTGTTTACAGAACAGCAGCAGGCGGGGACTCAGAGAGAAGGTGCTTTTCCCAGAAGCTGCATAGAGTGCAGGGGGCTGTGGCCTTCCCCTGGAACCTGCTCTGGCCAGCCAGCAATGCAGGGACAAGCAAAGACATAAAACCAATATCCTGACAACCTTACAGCATCCAGCACAGTGTGATGTGGCAGTGCACTGGTTAAATTCCCCTTGAAAGTAGCATCTGCTGGTTTCCCAACAAGAGGATTTTAAAATTATTATTATTGTTGGTTTTAACCTTTTTATTTTATTGTTGATGTGGTGCAGAATTGCTTCCTCCTCCAAACCAACTCCAGGTCCAAAACAGTCCTTTTGTGTTTTACAGTCCCTGTATGCTTTACACAATCAGGTATATCTCATGGACAGGGCTTCTGTGCTTGGTTCCCCATGTTTTATCTGCCTCACCATGAGCTCTTCTTGTAATGATCCTGGAGTTTAGATCTGCAGCCTATCCTCCTTCTCTCATATGCAGCTTTTCTGAATCTCTCCATCACATCATCTCTCTGTGCTCTTCAGAATCTCCTGGAATGTGCTTTTCTTCAAAGGTACCACCTGCACTGGCTGCAGAGTGGGCGCACACAGGCTGGCACAGGGTGGCAGAACCTCCTCCAGCTCTGGAGGTGTGCAGGGAGCTGCTTCTTTAGGCCCAGGAGGTACTTCCTGCATTTCTAGCTAGCTGTTCCCCCTGCAGCCCTGATGCTTTTGTCCACCCACTTATTTCTCCTGGCCAATGATGGAGGAGCTTCCTACTCATTCCACCTGTTTCACAACTTGCTAAAGCATCTCAGAGATGTTCTGGAGTGTGTTTTCCCTGAGCTTTTCCTCAGGCTTGGAACTAATTTCTTTCTCCCTCCCTCAAACTGTCAGATAGAGTCAAAGTCACCTTGTGCTCTGCCAGGCACAGCTCATGCCCGGCTGAGCCTTCCTGTCTGTCTCTGAAGTTTCCTATGAGACCATTGTGTTCACACATCTCTTTTATTTTTCTTTTCTTTCAGGACTGTTGTCAGCTGAAAATCCAACCCTTTGACCAAGCTGTTCAAACAGTGGCTTAACTGTGCCTTCCCTCAAAGCCCTTGGACAGGCTCCCTGTGCTCTGCCTGCCTGGCACAATCCTGAGAGTGGATATGAGCATTTCACCAGCTGGCCAGTGAGGGAATAGATTTTGGAGCACCAAAAGTCTATAGGGCACACATTGTCTCTTGCCATATAGCTAGTGGCTTTGGTGACTACAGAGGTCATCACACTACTTCATGCTGTCACTGCAGAAGGGGCTGAAAAAGAATGGGAGGCCTTGGGAATGATGAAAGATCTCTGGCTGCATTGGAGGTCTGTCAATAGAATCACGGAATCACACAGAATCAATATGGTTGGAAAGGACCTCCAGGTCATCAAGTCCAACCTTTGTCCTAGCATTTCTCTAACCACTACACCATATCCTCAAGCGCCACATCTATTCATTATTTAAACACCTCCAGGGATGGTGCCTCCACCACCTCCCTAAGCAGCCTGTTCCAGTGCCTAATTATCCCCTCAATTCCTTGGCTTTGGAGTGGTGATGTTAGGCAGTTGCAGACCAATGCCTGATTCTTTGGATGGCCCAAATTCAATTCTGTGAGGACTACCTATGTGGACAGATTTTGACATCAGATCCTCTGCTTCCCCAATAGACCTTGTCTGCTTCATCTCCAGGCAGAGCTCCCTCTCCATTATTCCTTCCCTGCTCAGTGGCCAACTTCCAATCCTGTGATGACTGGATTTATAGGTGCTTTGAAGGACCCAAACTAGCTTCTTCTGGCTGCAGGATGAAACCTCTGTTGGATTTGTATGTTACCTAATTCCTTGTATAGTAAGGAAACGAGGCCTCTCACTGCCTCACACTTCCACAGGTTGTCCTTTCCCTCATCACCATCTGCCTGTAAGAGTGCAGCTCTGGTTTTAGTCTGGAGCTCTGGGATTGTTTGGACAGGAAGAATCTTCAACCCTCAGCAATTTCAGTAGGAAAAGCCCAGATGGCTGGGAAAAAAATAGGTTGGCTGGTTCCCAGAACTTGCTGGAAAGAAGGTCTGGATCTCAAGGAAAATCCCTGAGCACACAGCATCCATACACTGCAATTGTTTGTACTTCACTTCATAGCTGCCATTTAGGTATTGTAGGATATTGCCACCTACAGCACATGTTTTCCAGGCAGCTCTCCTACCTGGGGAATCTGGTATCCCTGTCCTCTAAGTCATTGCTCTGGGATGAAGTCTGTGTACTCTGGAAGGAGAACTGATTGCAGCAGGTCTTTGCTTTTCTCTATTTATTTCCCTTTAACCAATAGCCCTTTAAGTGTCACATCCTGTGTCTATGGAAACAGATGACCACCCAAGCTGGCATTTTTGACTCAACTACTATAAACGGGTAGTAGTTGGTAGAAACCCAAAATGAAACTTTTGGGTTTCATCCCAAAGCTCAGGAATGTTCCTGTTCCTTTTCCCCTTGCAGTTTGAAAGTGTCCATTCTTACCCTTCTCCTATTTGCACTTCATCTGTCCTGGTGAGGCCCTGAGAAGGGTGAATGCTCACATAGTGCTTTGAAAAGATACCACCTGGGACTTTGTTAGCATTGTATTTCTAGTTGTCTTTCCCTCCTTCCTTTGCTTATGGAGCTGAAATGGAACGAGTTGTTTTGGAGGAATTAGCATTCTCTGCTCTTGTTTAAACAGTATCTCCTGCTGGATTCTGTCCAAGGCATCCACCTGCCATTGGAAACATCTCCATCTTTTGCATGTGCACTTGAGAAGCAGCCATGCTTTAGGCTCTGCTAGTTGTGAACTGCAACAACTTATCTTCTTTTAGCCTATGTAGAGACATTACCAGCTCTCTGGCTGCTTTACAGCCTCTGTCCCTAGGTAGACAGCTCAGGTGTGCTTTGGGATGATACTGCAGGAGATGATGCATCATGACTCACCTCTAGCCTGATTGCAGTTTTCTCAAAATTCAGAATTATGTTTTGCTTCCTTTCAATCAAATAGCTCTATAAATCTCTTGGCTTTGCTTGAAGTGCCTGAAGACTTTTTTTTGCCAGCAAGATACTGTTGATCATTACTTGATGACTAAAAATTCAACTGGGATCTGGCAGCTATTGGACTGTTAGACATACTCTTGGAGAGGGTTGTCCTTCAGGGTGAGGACATCCAGATGGTTATTTTCAAGGGAAGGCCATTACTTAAAATCCTCTCTTTCCAAAGGACTTGGTTGTCACATCTGCACTCTCCTATGTTCAGTCCAGAAACTCATTATTGAAGAATTTTTAGTATGTATTTACAAAAAGAAGCACTAATGCTGGTGCCTGACAGAAAGAGAAAAGCACCTTCTCTCTGAAACAGGATGCAAACCTTTCAGGAACAGCCAACAGTTGAGTCTCCATCTCCTTGCTTTTTTGGCTTAGGACACCCTGTTCTGGTATTACCACCTTAAATGCATAACTGTGTTTCCCTTAGTTTGCAAAGCCTTTCCAAATCACTGTGCACTTGTTAGTGATGGGGACAAAGCCCTGTGAGAAAATTACTTTGTTTCTTTCCACTGTAGCTGAATTTCAGTGGCAGGACAGTGGAAAAGGACCAACGGTACCTTCATTTTGCATCCACTAAGCACCTCTTCACACCCATTGCCATTGGGACCTCCCACCCCCCCTCACAGGTGAGCATCCTGGGGCTCAGCCCAGCAGCAAGCAGAGGGAATGAGCTGGTGTTACTGTGTCCTAAAGAGAGACATTTCCCAGAAAACAGAATGGACATCACGGGGAAAACATCACAGCAAAACTTTGTAACTGGTATTAGGCAGAGCCTGGAAATGGCTACTGGGGTGGCAGCGGGGACAGTACCTCTCACCATCCCCACTCTGACAAGATCTGGCATTCACTTTAGCCACAATGCTTATGAAGTGTTTGGAGCTGTTCCCCTATTTGAATCTGAGTGAAAACTTGTCCGGCTGTTCTAGGCACTCAAGAAAGTAATCCTAATTACTTTTTTAGTAAATTAATTAAATTTCCTTAAACACTTTTTTTTCCCTCCTGAATAAAAATGGCTTTGATTCTTTTCTTCCTAATTTACTTGGGAAATGAACAAGTCTGAATTGAATTAAGATGACTTTAATATGAGTAGTTTTGCATGTCAAATAATCTGCTTTACAGTGATCCCTTTAGCTAATTTGTATTAATTTTCTCCTAGATTGAATTTGAAGGACACCACTTGGAGAGGGACTGTAGTTATTAGTGTACATGTGTGGTGATAAACCTTCAGCTCAGTTTCCTATCAGAGCCTCAGTGATAAATTCTGACACTGTGAGGTCTCCTCATTCTTAGGAGGCAAGCGGAGTAATTAATTATTAATACTTATCAGAGTCCTCTGGGGAAGTGTTAACTAGTTTAATGTGAACATAGCACTGTTCTCTCTGACTCACTCCAGATTTATGAACTCTACAATGGCAGCTCTGTGCCTGTGACATTTGAAGTTCAGCTGGACGACATTGTGAGGATCCAGAGGGATAATTTTCAGCATCCTGTGTTTGTCTGTCTAACACCCAGAGGAGAAATCCCCCCTGGCACAACAGGCCACATTGAGTGGATCTTCTCACCATTGGAAGCTAAAATGTACTCGGTAAGGTCCCCTTCATGACTGTCAGAAACAGTTTATTTCTGTTCTTTTGTGCCTAAAATTCTTTAGATCTCTTACTGATGGTTGATCCATGTCATGCTGCAGATGAGTTGAACTCCTTCCAAGAAGCAGAGTGTTGACAGCAAATGAATGGTTGATCTGGTCAGGGAATGGCACAGATAAATTATCTCATAAATTTCTTCCTAATGAACAAGTTTCTTCCATAATCACAGTCATCCTAGTATATATTTTTCAAGGTTCAAATAGTGACCCTCTGTGCTAGGCTGCAGCAGACGGGCAGGGCCAGAGCTGGAGCACCATTTATTGCCCCATTCTGTGGTGGATGCTTGAAAATATAAATACATTTAATTTTAAAACTCCAGCTTTTGCTCCAAGAGGGTATCCCTGCCCATCTCCTGCAGTAACTGGCTAATTGACTACTTAATCAACTTCCCTGGGTTAGCAGGGAAAAAAAAAGAGAATAGGTTTCTCTTCAGACATGTGTGGTGTATTTAGACCAGTCCATTAGCAAGTATACTAGCTTTATTGCACATTGCACCCAAATATAACTCTGGACTTAAAACTCTTATCTTGTCCAAGGCAGGTTGATGTTCCCATCCACATCCTGGGGGGTGAATCAGTCATGATCACCTTCCAGGGAGAAGGCTACCATTCAAAACCCATAGGAGAGACTGCTGCATCCAGCGAAGTTTTGTCTCCTTCAGTCTTTCCAAGTTCTACCAAGCTAATTGTGCCTGGGCAGGTAAGTGCAGGTATGCAAGTATGAACAATATGATCAGTTAGAAATGTGTGAGAGAGACCAAAAATATGCAGGTGGCCCCATATAACAGTACCCTGTGTTGTAGGAGAGTTCATTTGCCATGAGTTAGAGCAAGATATTGACCTTCCAGCAGGTCATCTAGAGTCTAATTCATAAAAGCAGTTGTTCTGAAAGGTGACTTCCTTCCAGCTTGCTGCTTACACTGCTGTTAAAATCAAACCAGCCTTAGAGTTTGTTCATTGTCTAAATTTTTTATTAAAAGATACCCCCATCACAGCTACATTTCTGTTGCAGCTACACCACCTTTTTCTTTGATAATCCATTTACAAAAAGAGCATTATACTCCATATACCATAGACACTCTCAGGGCTTGGCTACCACCATTTCACAGACAAACCCAGGTGATGTGTAAGTTAAACTCAGACTGCAGAATGATCACTAATTCAGGCACATCCTGAGAAATACACTTGTTTGACCTGTCACTAGCTCAGCAGGAGCTTGTTTGGCCCAGCTGGAGCTTCTCTGTCAGGAAAAGGCTGGGACTGCAAGTGCTGCAGAGAGAATCTGGATGCTGCTGGTCCTCTGTGCTCCTGAGATCCTCTCCTGCCCCAGGACCAGTGTTATGTTCTATTCATTGTTCACTCAATCCCACTGCACCAGGGCTGTCCTCTTGCTGTAAAGAGTCATTACAGCCAGAGCAAAATGAGAGAATTGCAAAGCTCCCTCAAGCTGTGGTAAAGGTAACTGGCAAATATTATATATGAATTGCTGAATAACTTAAAGATGACTATGTGACTATGATGTCCACATCCCACCTTCCTTTCCTGCTGTTCCACCTGGTTTCACCTTGCTTCCTGCAGATAGTCACTTTGTCACACAACAGGATTTGCCTTGGAAATATCCCAGACTCCACCAAAGCCACTCGACTTGTCTTTCTCAACAACATCTCAGAGAGCAAGGATGCTGTGTTTGCCTGGCAGATAAGCACCTGTAAAGACAAAAAGGTGAGTCCCTCTCTTTCCTCTACAGTCTTCTTACCCATTTCTGTTGTGCCATGAGAGGTCTTTACAACTCAATTTTTCAACCACACACTCAGAAACTAACCTAGGGAATTGGCTGTTGTACTAGCTAAAAAAGGAAAGGGCAGAAAAAAAAAAGAGTGAAGGCAAGTGTTAGGCTAGCAGGGAAAGACATGAATTCAGAAGGAGAATCTGAATATTTCAGTGAGTATACATGAACATGGAACTATATAGGGTGTGATAATGAACCTCAGGACCCTGTCTACCAGAAAAGAAAAATGGCTGTTCTTTGAAAATAATCAGCTGCAGCTCTCTCATGCTACATACCTCTGAGAAGGGGAGGGGAGAGAATTCCCACAATCTTGTTTCTTCTGAAAAAAAAAAAAAAGGCACATAGAAGTGTTCCAGGACAGTGAACCAGATCCTCTGTAGCTTGTATGTTTTGTTTGGGTTTTTCTCCCAGGTGTTGCAGGTTGCTCCAGAGTCAGGGGTTGTGCAACCTGGAGAGAGCATCCCCTGCTTCATCACACTGCAACCTTCAGGGAGTGCTTCCTTCTGCAGCATAGATACGGTGTGTGAGGTGAGACCTGAGAAGTACCTGTGTGTTTCCATCACCTGGGCATGTCACTGAAATTTCTAATGGCTGGACCCAGCAGTCAGCAGCCTGCTGCTCCCAGCTGAAGGAATCCTTTGCTCCATAACACTGGCCAGCACTTCTCATTCCTGAAGACACTGAGCTTCATCTCTCCTGATACTTTAAGCAGATCTCTGTCTGTGTGGCTCACTAGAGGAGGTGTAAGTGTGCAACACATGGCTTTATGAGTTGAACCCAGCTACTGGAAGTCACAGTTTGAATGGGAGTGTCTTTCAGTGGGATGTAAGAGACTTAGATCTGTAAAAACAAGTCTTGCTTCTTAAATGTTATTGGGGGCACAGACTTGCAGTAGTGTCCCCCTGGAGACTTCCCAGGTGTCCTTTGACAAGAGATTCTGTTTTCTCTATTTAAGTCTGTTGTCTCCCTTTCTTACCACTTGAAGATAAGATGACAAGGGAGTCATCTTATGGCTGGGACCTCATGAAAGGGAGGCATTGGTAACAGGCATGAATTTGAGCCAGACAATGTTATTTTCAGCTCTCTTTCTAGCCCTGCTTCCTTCAGTCATGGTTTGCTTCACAGTTATACATCCAGGAGTCCCTGGTTCAGTATGAGAGAGAACTGCAGGAGTGGGAAAAGGAGAAGCAACGGCAGACTGTGGAATTCACCATAACAGAGAAGGACCTTGAGACTAAGAAGCCAAAGTCACCTGCAGGGGTAAGTGCTGCTAGAGCTTTACACCAGCTTAGCTAAACTGAAAATCAGCAACAGTGTCAAGGAGAAACAAGAAAATCTAGGCAATCTGATAAGAGGACATGAGGCTCTGATCTACTCAGAACTTCATAGCAGGTCTGTGGATAGTGGAAAATGAGATGTTGGTTTTTATTCAAGAATCACCTTACAAATTCTGTAATTGCTAATGATCATCTGAAATTTGGAAGTGCATCAGAAGCCTTAGGAAAAACAAAGCCTGTGGCTCTGGAAACCAATGGTTGGATTTTTAACCATGACTAAAAACTAAAGAGAAATGTGTAACTGACAGTAAGAATGTGGCCTGAGTGAAGAATACGAGGATGAGATCATTGACTCTCAGCTGGGACAAAGAAAACCTCTGTACTCTTGTTGTTTTGCTCCATATCTTTCCTACAGGACAATTTGTCTGTTTTGTTTGGTTTTTGTTGGTGGTTTGTTTTTGTTGGTTTCTTGGTTTTTTTTATTCTCCTTTTCAGAGGTCAACACATTCTGCTGAGACAGAGAATATTCCTGAATCCTCAGCTGTGATCAGGAAATACAAGGTAAGTTTGGCCTGTCTCACCCACAGTAGAATCAAACTGACTGCTTTAGAAAAGAGGCAGATGCTGGATATCACAGATCACAGCGTGGGAGGCTGGACAGAGAGCACAGCAGGATTTGTAGCTTCAAGGCTTTGGGAGACAGACTGTTTGGAGGAGCCAGAAGAATCAGACTGTCTGGCTGTGTCCTGTGGGCAGTAAATTTCCAGCTGAGGTGAATGGAAAGTGAAATTGGGACAAAATGTGCACCCGTGACTGGAGAAAGGAGGAGGGTTTTTGAATAAGCAGAGAAGATGCACATGGACAGGACAGCCAGTACCTGGGATGGTTTCAGGCTGGGGCCACAATGGAATGTGTGCCACAACAGAAAGAAGCAGGACCCTGGTGTGCCATGTTGCAGACTGTGTCCTCACTGCTAAAAGAGATGTGCTCCATGCCCCTGGAGAAGCTGCTGCCAGGAACTGCCTTAATTTAAGCTGCAGAAAACTTTAAAGCTCGATTTGCCTGGTTGATCTCAGTTTTTGAGTCTGCACACTGTGCCCTGCTGGAAAGTAGGGTGGCTGGAGTCAGTTTCTGGTTCCTTTTTGGGCTCAGAGGACAATTTCCTCA
This sequence comes from Ceyx melanurus, assembly GCA_024611195.1. Classification (NCBI taxonomy): domain Eukaryota; kingdom Metazoa; phylum Chordata; class Aves; order Coraciiformes; family Alcedinidae; genus Ceyx; species Ceyx melanurus. The sequence continues at coordinate 37,561 of JANHGL010016845.1, forward strand.
TCCATTCCTGCACATCCCTTCTCCCGCAGGACTCCTGGTGTGCTTTGGAGAGCAGAGGTGATCTCAGAGCTCCATAGAGATGGATTAGAGTATGACAATCCTGAGTGCCCTGGGGAGACCCTGAATCCCTGCTGACACTCAGGGCTGGCACACTAGGTAGTGAGGAGGTGGTGGACCTGATTTCCAGCATGGCTGCTCATGCCTTACAGTGATACTGCAGTGCCAAGATAATTTTGACACTGTCTGTTGTCCAGGATTTGGTGGCTCTGGCTACTGAGTTGTCCAGTTTTTCACCTCTGTTCTCACACCTACACCAGCCTACCTGTGGCCAAAGAAGTAACTAAGTACCTGCCATTTCTTTCTCTCCAACAGACAATACCCCCTATTAAAAACCACCCCATTCCCCATCTCCTGGTTGGACACGTTGAGAGGAGGCTGCTCATGGACAAAGAAGCTAGCCAGGTGTGGGTTAAACCAGAGCCTCCCAAGCCCATCTTTTTACACCTTTGTGTGACAGCCAGGACCTACTCTACTGAGGACTTCTTCAGCAGCTTCACCTCAGAGTTTCCCAAATACTTCTTTCCCCGGTAAGTGATCTTTGGGTTGGCATCTTCACCTGAGCCAGGGCTGCCCGTGCTGTGATAGGCACTTGATCTTGTACCTCTGCTTTGCTATTCTCCAGTGTTTCAGTATTAGGCAAGAGGTGCTTCGCTTTCCTCAGTATATGATCTGACATAATTTGTTTCTTTCCTACCTCAAAAGCAAGATACTATGAGAGCTCAGTGCTCTTTTTATAACAGTGTCCCTGCTGCTGTCACAAATGTAGCAGCTCTCACTCCTCCCCTGGTTCCCTGCACTGCTCCCTGCTTGCCTGCAGTGCTGCGGCTCTGCCAGGGGGATGCAGGTCTTTGGGAGTTCATTTCAGTAGTTCTGCACTGATGGAACAACTGTTTCTTTCCCAGTCCCTTCAGCGACCAGCCCTTGGAAAGCAAGTCTGTGGATGGGAGTAGGGAGAGAGACAGGATGGACATGGACCCCAGATGGCTGCCCTTGGCTGTTGCTTCAAAACAGGAGTTGCAGATAGTGAGTGACATACTCGCAAGTGTCATCAGGTGTGTGTCCCTTCATCCTCACCTGCTTTGGAGCCCCTGTCCTTCAGAGGAATGTGTGCAACATGGCCAGCCCTCTGCTAATCCCAGAGGAGCCTGTGCATTCCTGATGCACCAGAACGGGGGATCCACTCTGACAAAGGCTGCCCTGGAGACTACGAGCTCAGGAGTCCCAGTGTGACAGCAAAAGCAGGGTCTGGCTCCCCAGCCTGGAGCTTGGCCCATCTCTGAATAGTGAAAGGTGTCACTTCCCAGGAACCAGGGCACTCTGTCGGCCATGATCTTTGGAACAGGCTGGGCTGTTTTTTCTGTCAACTGTAGAAGTATAAAGAGCCAGTGCTGTAAAAGCAAAGGTATCTTCCTTAGTTTGAGCCATCTTGCTGCCTCCCTTAAGCCCAGAACTCAAGAAGAAGAGACAGACATCAGACAGGGGGTTTTCTTCTGTTTTATACTGTTTTGTAATGATCCTCTGGGGTCATACAGATATCTGATTTGTTGGGATTCATCCCTTATTCTCCTTCTCCCAGAGGCCTCTTGGAGAACACTCAGATGCATGATGCAATAAGAAGAAGCCTGGATGAACCCATTCCTTATTTCTCCCAGTTTCGGTGTGCAGAATCAGCAGAGCTACAGGACAAGAAACAGTGTTCCACAGTCTCTTCCATGGTCTTTGCTTCTCCAGATCTTTACCCTGAGAAGAATGGAGAGAGGAAAGAAATGAGGCAGGAAACTTCTCCCAACTATGGTTTGCTGGACTCTTGGGAGATGTTTCACCATGAGCAGCTGAGGGAGCAGAAGGAGATAATAAGCAGGTGAGGAAGAGCTCATGCATAAAGAGCAACAACTTCATAGGAGGAGAGCCATGGCATCACTCAGCCTGGCCAGAAACCCATTTCTCTTTCCACCCTGTGGCATCTCTTGTGGAGTGGTTTTGGTGCTCTGGGTAGAAACTGATGCTAGCACACCTAGCCACCTCCTCCTGAGTGTGGTTTGTGAAGAGTGCAGGTTAGCCATGCCTTGGGACTGAGCCCTGGGCAGTGCTAGGATGCTGGTGGCAAGTGAAATAAATCTGCTTTATGCTTGGGCAGTCCTGACTGTGGTAGACATTCGAGTGCAGCGTGTGCTTCTCATACCTGTTAGTCTCACTGCTAACACTGCAGTAGCTCATCACCTTGCATGTGCTGTGACCACATACTTGCACACTGCTACAGGCCACAACCCTATGCACAAGTGTTAACTACAGCACAGTTTGTGTGGAGAAACCAGTAAAGCCACAGTCACTCAGCTGTGTCTGAGGTCAAGCCTGTTGCCAACTGGTGGCAGTTCTGGGAGAAGGGTCAGCACTCCATTGCTCAAGTCTTTAGTTCCTTGGCCTCATCATGTAGGAAACTGTACTCCACTGCTGTGCCTGATGTGTCCTGGGAGGGGCCACAGCAAGCCGCCTGCCTTATCTGGTTTCTGATAACTGTCCTCTGCCTGTACTTTTGTCCCTCCAGGCAGCCTGCCTTTGGGAATCTGGTGGAGCTGGTGCTGGAAAACACACTGCAGAACATCCTGATCGAAGCCAGCCGGGGAGAGGTGGTGCTGACAACCCGGCCCAGAGTCATTGCTCTGCCCTCCAGCCCTTCCTGAAGGTAGCAGAGTGTATCTGCTGTGATGGAGGATAAGACCTGTCCTTAATATGTTGAATATGGGTGAAGCACAGCTCATTTTCTAGATCACTTGGATTAGCTGGTTAAGTGCCTATCAGTGCCAAGGCAATCTGTCCAAAAGGGGAAACTAATCCCAAAGTCTCTGACCCTTCTTGGCTTGTCCTCTGAGCCACAGACCAGAGGTAGGAAAGCTATGGCCCTTCTGTGGGCCTCAGGACAGGAGTGAATGGCTGGCAGAAAGGGTTGGCCTGAGGCACTGGAAAGCCCAACACAAGAAGGGGCTCCTGGGAAACGTGGTCAAGGTGCAGGCAGCATAACCTCTAAGGGGGCAAAGCTATTGTAGTCCAAGGTGGTGGGGGAGCTAGTTAAATTGAGGAGGCTGAGAGTAAAGTGTGAGGATTTGCCTCAGCTTGGGGAGAACTGCAGAGAGGTGGGCTGAAGAGAATGTGGGAGAAGGTTGTTGGATGGAGGTATCTCCAGAACTGCAGGAGTCTTGTCTAGACAGATGATGGTTGTTTACTCCTGGGGGGAGACAGAAGCAGGCTGCACTTTGCACACCCCAAAAGCATTCTCCTCTTCTTCAGAATCACCAGTCCAACACCCCCACCCTCAAGTGCATAGCTGCTGGGCACTGTGCTGCTAGAGCTTCTCAAGCAGATCACCTGTCTCCACTCTTTATCCTGTTCCTGTGGTGTCCAGAGCAACTGATCTTCCCACACCATGACCTGAGCTCAGCATGCTGGCTGGCTGCCTCTGAGGGGGTATATCCTGATGATGTCCTCAGCTCCATTTTGAATCCTCTGGTAACTGCAGAATTCATGAGATATCTCTGTGGCTGGCCACATCCATGGAGAAGAACCTCCCTGTGCTACAGGAAGCACATGGACAACCTCTGTGTCTATTCCCACTGCTCCCAGTCTTTACCAGCTGAAAGAGGAGTGGAATCTACTTTGAAATGCAGCTGAGGAAGGATTGATAGCTGGGCATTGAGGTGCTGAGCCTCTGCTGCCATCAGTAGGACACAGGTCCTGAAACATCCTCCCCTTCTTGATCCAGTGGCTGCAGCAGGTCCCCCACACAGAGACCCAGCATGAGTCCTGCTGCAGCACTGTCCAGCACACTCAGCAGCCCAATAAAACCATCTTGGCCTCTGGACACACGGCCACCGGTGTGTAACGTATGTAATCCATGCATCTGGGTTTAGGAGCACCCTGGAAGAGCTGTCACCTTCCCAAACTGCAAGGCTGTCACCTGAGGAAGGGGATGCTTTGAGCCTGGGCCTATCAGAGGAGGCAGGCAGGCTCCGGGAGGGTGTCCCTGTGAAGGAGCAGGATCTGTCGCAGCCGGGAGGTGGCAGTGTTAGTTGTGACAAACTTCAGGTGCCAGTGCGGAGCTGGGGCTGGTGCTGGGCATCGGCTGCCTGTTCCCGGACAGGGGTTGCTGTGCCAAGCAGCAGAGCCGGGTTTGTGGCATCCCCCCATCTTCTGCAACCCTGCTTCGGGCTCTGCTATACAGGTCTCACCTAGCCACCCTGCTCTGGTGGTGATGCAGCTGGTGTCCCACTCTAATCTCTCCTGCCCTGTGTTCCCAGTGCCAGCACCCATCCAAGGGTGGAGCTGTGTCTTCTCCCCTTGCAGCCCCAGAGAAGAGCATGCAGGTGTTGCTGCGGAGAGCTGGCTCCCTGCTGTGCCTGAGGTGCTGCAGCTCACCCAGCCCTGCTCCAACACTCTGTGCGGAGCCCTGCGTGCGTAATCATTACTAAGCCCCAGGCCTGAGCTGTTCCTGCTGTCAGAGACACAGTAAAGGCACTGCCAGCTCCTGAGCTCAGCCTGGGTGCCTGGGGCCTTCATGTGGGTCCTGGATTCTTCTCCTAAGTACAGACCCTCCTCTCCCTCCCCAGCATTCTGTGTGAGGTCTCCCACCTCCCAGCAGCTTTTCAATCTTCCCCAGGGCTAGGCTGGTGATGAACTGGCAGTGGGGTACCACATCTTTCCTCCCCAGCTCAACAGATGAACAGATGGGTCAACATGGGATATGCTGTGTAACACCCAAGAGCAAATGGATAGAGCCTGAGTGAAGACACTTGTGCAGAAAATGACACATTTTGTCATGAAATCTCCCATCCTCCCCACTCTCCCATGCTGAATACAGCCTGGGCCTGGAGGAAAGGGAGCTCACACTGTACTTGCCTGGTGGAGTGCTACCCGAGGAAATATCTTTGACTAGCACCTGTCTAGGAGGAGTGAGCCCTGAGACAGTGCCTTCAGCAATGGGTGAGTCAGGGAACAAGAGGTTTGAGAGCTACTCACACATCTGAGCGAGAAATCTTTCTTCCATCCACTGTGAGATGCTGGTGTGTCACCTCTATTCTATGTTTTCTCTCATGCCTGTCAACCAGAACTACTCAAGGTGCACTAAGCAAAGCCATTAGCAGCTGTCACACACTTTTCTTCTCTTATCCTCATCCTAAGTTAAAAATACACCAGAGACAGCCCCTTTCCAAGGCTGGGGAAATTCCTGCTTCTTCTTTTCAAGCTAGGAACTAAACTAGACCTGGGCCCTGCTTTTGGAAAATAGTTGTACGTGTGACTGAGCCATACCAGTGTCCCTTTGGCAAAGGGAGTACAGGGTGAGCTCTGCAGAGTGGGGAGCCCACACCAAAGCCCTCAGGGGGACTCCAGTGCTTCCTTTGCTGCTCCTCTACATTTGGATCTTGGGGGCAGTTGTGAGGTGAAGAGTGAGCAGAGAGGTGTAGCACTGGTGGGGAGGACCTGTCCCTTACCAAGAGGCATTATTGCTACCCACTGCCAAGGGTGAAGGCAAAGATCTGTAGGACTTAGTAGACCAGACCCACAGCCTTGCTCCCAGAAGAGGGAAGTGAGATCCACATAAGATTTCTCCTGCCTGAAATGCTGAACTTGTACAGGCTCCCGGGCTGGATTTGGTCCTTGCCCCAACACCAGCCACGTTTCTAATGCTCATCTCTCTAACCAAGATGCTGTAGATACAGGTCCTGCTCCTTCCCCCTGGTGTTCAGGTAGGGAGGTGGAGTGGTGTTCCTGCAGATGGAGGTGGTGGCCAGGCGGGCCGGGGCAGGCTTCTGGCAGGTAGACTGGCTGCATGAGGGTGTCCGAGTGCCCGCTTGGCGACCTGCCGGGACCCCCCCTCCTTGTGCCGGTTATCGGGAGTGTTCAGTCATAAGGCAGCTAATGCAATACACAACAGGCCTTTTCTTCTTTGCTGTTAGTCCTGGCTTCTAGGGAGGGTGAAATGGCCTTAGGGCAGGTGGGCAACAGAAGCTATCCTGAATCCCATTAAAACATTTAACACCTGCTGAATCGTGCCATTGTCTGGGAAATAAAAAGAAGGGAACAAAGCTGCTCTTGGTCTTCCCTGTCAGGGTGTCTGCGAGGCTCTGCTGTCCCTCTGCAGCTGGGGAGCCCAAATCCTTTGAAAAGACCTACTTGGGGTGGCTCTGTGTCCATGGGGGGAGGGTGGCAGTGTTCGGGACAGGCTCTTAAGCCTCCTGCTGCAGGTGTGCTCAGCCCTGGATTGGGATCAGCCCTTTCTCCCTCTGCAGTGAGTATTAGGGACTTGGAAAGGTACTGCCCCAGCTAGCCTGCAGCATCTGTGCAGGAAGGGCAAAGTCTGGAGAGCAAAAACATGAAGGTGATCCTCTTAAAACCTCTGGCAGATCTGGGCAGACACCCTTCACCCCTGACCTGCCATGTCTGAGATAGCAGGCTTTGCAGGTTCAGCTGTGGGGCTTTGGTATTTGGGAATGGGGACATTTTAGTCCATGCTCTGGTCAGGCCAGGGCACAATGGTGGCTTCTGGTGGACTTGAGTAGTGCTCTGATGTGAGCCAATGAGTCCTCATGGGCCAGTGAGGCAGCACAAACCCCTGGCGCTGTGAGAGGAGGCTGAGTCTGTCTGTGCTGGGGCCAGCCATGCTGGGTGCATGAGCAGGGTCCCAGCACTGCAGCCTACCAGGGAAGGTCACAAGCTGGCAGATGCTGCCCTGGAGATGCCAGAGCCAGGGCAGGCAGAGATGTTCCCCAGAATAAACTACAATACAGGGGATTCTACAAGCTCAAGAGACCTGCTTTTTCCCATTTTCCACAGGACAGACCTTCAAGGGAAGTCTTGGCTGTTACTTGGTGCATGGCAGGTCCCTGCCCTTGCAGTGGAGAGGTTGGGATGCAAGAATATTTCTGATGCCACTCAGGGGCTGGGCAATGTCTGATGAAACTACAGCAGCACTGGTATGGTGTTTGGGGTTTTTCAGTCTTTGGAAAGAGGAGGCAGACAGGCAGCCTATGCCAGGAGCTGCTGCTTTGCTTTGCTGGTGCATGGACCAGCAGGAAGAGATAATAACCCTGCCCAGCATATTTCCATACTGAGAAAATAGAGAAGTGGGCAAGCCTGAACTTCAGGGTTTGTATAGTGTCAAAAGAAGAGGGAACATTGCATTTCCTTTTAGCATCGCATCCCAGGGCAGTGATGGTTATGCTTTTCCTTTTGCTGGCAAAACTACTGGAAAAGAGATGACCAAGGCCAGCAAATTGGCATCCCAGTGCCTTCTTGATACAGACCCTTCCTGGTGCCTGAATCGTCCACCTCAGTGGGCTGACTGGCCACCACACCACCCCATGCTGGGGTTTTCCTCCCACGCTGCCCCCCTGACTCTGGCCAGCAGGACCCCAGCCCCAAAGACAGGAACAGGCAGAAAAGATGGAGTCTGCCTTACAAAATCCTGGCTCTCGAGTCTCCAAGGAAGAAGAATTGGGTGGCAGTGGCTATTGAGGATCTGTAACTATCCACTTACATTTGGGAATCCACTGCAAGAACACTCCTGCTCTGGAAAGGACAATGGTGGCAGTTTCTAAAGGACACCCAGAACCAGGATACCCACAGATGTCCGCCATAGGGGTTACAGCAGCATTGCCCCCTTTCCCGCCCACAAACACACCCATCTATGCAAACAAACAGGCCAGTGCACTTGCACAAAGGATCTTCTCCTGCCACCGAAGCTGTACTTCATGGTCTGTTATCCAGGGAGTTGCAGGTGCCAGAGTAATCCAGATAGCCCAGATCCTGGTAGCTCTGGCTGACATCAACTGAGGACTGTCAGGGCTGAGTACTATGTCTGGGTGCTATAGGAGTGTGTTTAAACTCCTCCTGGCCCCCCTCAGGCTCTGCATGCTGCCCTCAGAACCAGCATGGGGGGGGGTGTCTGCACCAGTTACCCTGCTGGGTAGCAACACAGCTGGGACTCAAGAGAGTGGTGAGACTCTGGGATGCAGTGACCCCACGGGAAGGCATGTGCACATGGAGCGAAACACATTCTGTTCTTGCGGCTGGGTTAGGAGGGCTGGCTCCTGGCACATGCAGCCGTGCTGGAAACAATCCCAAAGAGAGTGAGCAGAGGTGGTTTTGCCAAGCCCTGCTTGGCTGCCTGGCTTGGAGGGCTAAGGGGCTCTGTCAATGAAATGTGCCTCTCCCTGGAGTGCCCAAGGACTCTACCGCAGGAGTGGGGGGACTGGGGGCCTTGCCATCATCAGTACTCAGTGTCAGGCTGCTTAGTATAAGCAGTAGCTTTGCTTTACTGCCCTGGGACTTTACCGTACTCGCACTTTCAGCAGCCCAAAGCTTTGGAAACTTACAGCCCCCACCCCAGATCTGCCGAGGTAGGGTACCCCCACACCTGTGTCCCCTCACCCACGGCTGCAAAGTGAGCCAGGCAGGTGGGTGGAAAAGTGACAGCTGGTGTTGTTCCAGTGCAGGTTAATGAATGTTTCCTCCTCTCCCCCCCTCCACCTCCTCCTCCCCACCACCCGCCCTAGCACCCAGGCTCCTGGCTCCTATCATCCCATCAGGCTCCCATTAACAAAGGCAGCCCTGGAGAGTTTGCATAGAGACCTGCTCTGCCTCTAATCTAGGTGGGCTAATCGCCTCCTTTGCCCAGCCTGCCTTCCCTGGGTCAATATTTGCTCTGAGCAAACACAGAGCCGTGACAGGTGTGCTGGGGAGAAGGCTCTCTGCTGCCAGCCCAGCCCTCTCGCCTGTCTCTGCTCAGTCACATCTCTCCGGCCCCCCGATCACTGGCCAGCCAGCGCTAGTTTTATCAGGGCTATAAAAGCCCCATCCAGCCAGCGTCACCCTCATTTTCTGCTCATGAGCCGTCGGAGGAAGGCAAAGCCACTCACCTGCCAGCTGCCACCGTGTCACCGGAGCAAGGTGAGCTGCTGTAGCTGGCACACCTGGGCCGGGGTCCTCACTGCCCGGGCGGGATCTGTGTGCTGGGAATGGAGGATACACCAGGGGTTCCCTCAGGACAAGCACTGGGAGCCCGGAGGCACTCCAGAACATCTGGGAGGGAAGGGAATGTGCTCAGGGGACACTATCCCAGCTCTCCGCTTCCCTTAACTCTTCTCTTTCACCTGTATTTTCTGATCCTTTCTGGTTTCCTCCTCACCTTACCGTGCCAGCTTAACCTGCCCTCACTGTTTGGCTTTCCCAGGCAGCAGCTGTCAAGCATCCTCCTTCCGGACTTTACCCCCAGAGGAGCTGCTTCGGAGCAGCAGGTGCAGCAAGGACACAAGCTCCCAGCGCTGGAGAGAACCCAGCTCGGGAGGAAGGATGGGGAAGGAGCTGCTGGCAGCCTGTGGCAGAGCACCCCTCCAGCCCACGCCGTTTTTGCCTGGAGCAACTCTGCACTTGCCTGGCGTCGAGCCCCACGTGCAAGACCTGACCTGAATGTTTTGTTCGTTCGGCTCGCGTTAGGCAGGTCCAGCCCGTCTGCAAGCGTGCAGCTGGCACGGACATGTGCCACACCACCCGCGACCTGCAGCCCACGCAGGGAGCGCACGCTCGCTTGCAACTCGGGACACGGGAGCTGGTTTGCAGCATGCACTCTGGGATGAACTAACAGTCCCTGTGTGGAGTGTTCAAGGGACTTGTCTGACACGTGCTCTCCACCTGAACACACACAGGCAGTGTATGACCTGTGCGTGGCACATGCATGACGTGACAGGTGGTGCATGCAGACGATGAGATCCACACACAACACGCACAAACACTGTGGGACCTGCACCCCTGTGGGACATGGAACCCACGTGGCATTGGTCCATACGGCATTTCTGACAGAGTTTTGCGAGCTGGGACACGCAGGTACCTTGTCTGTGTGCCCATGGCATGATAGGCAGGTGTAACATGCTAGGCACATACACCCTGCCTGTGTGGCTGACCACTGCCTGCAGCTACCTGAGGGGAGGAGCAGCTCTTTCACCCCAGCAGTGCTGCAGAGCTGTGGCAGATGCGGGAGCCCTGACGCAGCAGTGCCCTGCCCTGGCACAACACTGTCTCAGGGTGGAGTTTGTGGGGTTCTGCCAAATGCCCAGGTAGGTCTCAACGGTCTGCTGGCACCAAGGGTGCTGACGCAGTGCAGGCAGTGGGGAAGGAGGGCAGGAGCAGGCAGTGGGGAGCAGGGCAGAGGATAGGAGGATGTTGCATCCTTCCCTGCACATCTCTGCCCTGGTTTTCTCCCAGGAACTGCATTTCCCAGCCCTTCCAGGGTGTATCTGCCTGTGCACTGGGGTCCCCAGGGCAGGTGTTGCCTACTGCTCACTCTCACCCTACAGGTCAGGTACCATCTCCTGGTGGTCCCAGTCCCTCTGCTGATGCTTGCTGCAAAAGGGTATGGGGGTTGAATCTGACAAGCTGGGAGGTCTCTTCCAGGATTGCATTGCCCACTGCCTGCCCCACTCTCAAAGTGCAGTGTAGTGCTTGACCTGGATTCTTGTCCCATCATGTGTCCTATCCCATCCCCATGCCCTGCTGCCAGAGCAGAGACATTCAAAGCCCAGGGATGCTTCTAGTGCCCTGGAGACAGCAGGGAGCCCTGGAGACTTAGGAGGTGGGACAGCAAAAGACATATTGAGCCCAGCTCTGCAGTGTGGAGAGAGGAGAAGCTGGAGGCAAAGAAGTCCAGGAGTGTGCCAAGGGAGAAGATGATACCTGCAGCTTTCCTTTATCCTCATCCAATTCATGCACAGGACAAGGCTCAGTAGCCCCTGTACTGGAGCAGAAGAGTCCCTAATTCATCCCTGGGGTGCCCCTGCAAGGGATGGAGATGGATTAAGACTCCTTCTGGACTCCCTGCCTGTGCAGATGCTCAGAAAGTTTCCAATAGTTGGTGTGGGAAATCACCCAAATCAAAGAGCACCTCCAGGGGTGCTGACCTCCCTGCCCAGAGCCCAGTGCCTGTCCTAGGCTGGGGACAGCCACCACTCTCTGTGGGACTGGCCACCACAGTGGCCATAGGCCCCTTCGAGCCACATCTCTGGGCTCTGTCTCCCACCATCAGGCCTGACAAAGTTAAAAAGCCAAGAAAGCACAACACATCCCCTGATATACATAAGTCCCTGCAGCTGCCCTGCTTAGGCTGGGATCAAACAGCCTGATTAATAACACTGAGCAAAGCCAGACCCTGCTGGCTTTGCTGCTCCAGCCACTGCACGTGCGTCCTCACTGGGGCAGAGCCTGGCGGAGAGGGGATCTGGAAGAGCAGGTTGCAGAGATGCTGCCTGGCTGCCTCACTCTCCCTTGGTGAGTGGCTCCACACACCATGGGATTGCCTTGTGCCCTACCACAACCTGGAATCCTGTTGCACCCACAGCCCAGGTGCTCCAGAAAAGCATTTTCTTTCTGGGCAGCAGCTGGGGAGCCAGACCCTGAGCTGGCAGCAGTAACGGGTCTAGGCAAAGGGCAGCATGTGTGTCCCAGCAGGAGAAGGGGACAGCCACAAGTGGCAGCACTAGAAATCACACGCCCCCATCTTTCCAGCCTGTTCTCCCTGTCCCAGCTCTGCCAGCACAGTGGAACTGGAAAGCCATGACACCCTTCAAAGCTGGGGGTGTCCATGGGAAGTCACACTGCCCTACAGGCTGCATTGGTTGGGGGATGGCAGTGGTAGTACCCAAGGGTGAGCCAATCCCCAAGCTGGGCAGAGCTGTGGGCTTTAAACACCCACGTCTTCCATGTCAGAGCCAGCACTGGTGCCAAGGGAGTGTTTGCTGAGCCTGTGCTGTGCAATGCCATCCCCACCACCACTACCCAGGCCCTGCGTGACCATTCATGTGGCTCTGAAGACCTGGGAAAGCAGGCAGGGGATTTGCATGAGGCAGCTCTGCACGGGGAGGCTTTGCATGGGGAGGGCAGGGTGCGGGAGGAGTGCTGGGAAAGCGTGAGAACCTGGGTCTGCGTTTGCATATAGGTGCATTGCACATGGGTGAGTCTGCCTGCATCTGTGTGCCTGAGTGTGTTTGCACATATGTGTTTATGTGTGTGCATGCATGTGCATGTGTGTATGTGCCCACCCCGGGGCAGGCAGGCAGTATGGAGTGGGTGCAGCTTGTTGCTGCATTCACTACCCAGTTTCTCCATGTGTGTGCATGTGTGCATCCATGTGCATACATGCATGTGTGTGTTCCTGCTGAACTAAACATATGGTGCTGGCCATGGCCCTGCCACACTCACTGCTCCGTGTCCTGGTGTGTGTGGTTTCTGTGCAGAGAAGGGTGTGAGCAGAGGACTGCTCCAGTGCTGGCTGCCCATGGAGTGTTATCCTGCCCAGCCCGGATGGGGTGTGCCATCCCAAGGCAGGCACCGCCTTGCTGCAGGTTATGGCAGAGGCAGCTGGTTGCCCTCTGTACCCCAGCGCCCTGGGGTGATCAGCCCAGGAAGCTGCTGCTGGACACAGGGCTCTGCAGGCCCAAGAGCTGAGGAACAGAGTTGTGTGGGCACCCTTAGACACCAGCTGCCCCCACCCAGCCTATTCACTAGGGCTTTGTTGTGCCTGGAGGAGATGCTGAGGCTGAGCAGGGGTTCCCTGCCCCTGAAGTCCACTCTGTCCTAGAACTGCTGCGAGTGGGGCACTGGCTTCACAAGGAGACAGAGCTTGCTTGTGTCCCTGAGGTTGGGGTAACGCCAGAGGTCAAAGCAATGCTGAGAAACCCTGGGTTGTCTTCAGCCCCACTCAGCCCACTCCTGGCCAAGTCAAGGACCAGGACAGGGAGCATAAGGCATGTCTTGGCTCTGTGGCAGCACCCTACACTGCTTGTGCCAGGCTATAGGCTTCAGATATCATCCCCAAGCAATGGATCCATCCCACACATTCCCCTCAACTCGAGACTATGGGGAGACACAGCAATCAGCTCAGATAGCTCCAGGACAAGCTCATTGCTCTATGCCAGGTAGAGTGGAGGGGAGAGGTAGGTTCCAGACATGGAGCTGCATCCTGCCATGTTCAAACAGGCATCTCTGCCTACCCCCAGCCTGGGCACACTGTGGGTGCAGTTTGGCACCCTCACCCCTGCACCCCCAGGTAATAAGGTGAGGGGACAGGGCTTTCCATTGCCCGAGGAAAGGGCTATGAACCCCCATGCGTGAAGGGAATAAGGGAGGGAGCCCCAGCTGAAGTATTCAAGGTGCTGTGGGGAAAAACCCAGAGTTGCACTGATCCTGCAGCTTAGAGCACATCATCCCTATCCTATCCCAGGGGCTCCAGTGAAGGGATGAGCGATGGAACTCCCCTCTCCCGAGCCAGCCAGTGGCCCCAGGAAGCACGTGGGCAGCTTGCCCAGAGGATGGATGTTGAGCAGGGCTCCAGGGCCACTGCTCCTGGCCCAGCTGTTGCCTGTGTCGGGAGCCCCAGTGCAAGATGTTCTGTTCTCTGCAGCACCTAGCTCAGCCCTCACCTGCTCTGTCTCCTCAGAGCTTCCAGAGGAGGGGAGCCAACGCTGCCAGGTTTTTTGCCTGCCTCCTGGTTTACTGTCACCCTGGCTTGGGGCACTTGTCGCCACAGATGTTGGCGACAGAATAGTGGAGGAGCACCCAAACTGGAGTAGGACCTTGGCCAGATGCTGGTTGAACCGTCATCCCCTGGCTGTGGGGCTGAGGGAGTTGCAGAGTGGAGGTCCTTCAACCTCCCTCCAAGGACCCACCTTGGTCCTTGGTCCCTCTCAACTCCCCAGCCCTGTCCTTGCACCCAGCAACCCCATGGCAACACCTCAGGTGCTACAGATAAAGCTGGGACCCAGGAAGCTGTTCTCACCCTGTGATGCCCTCTCAAATAAGGTACAAGGTACTAAAGGAGATGCATCTGCGACTGCATCCAGGTTGGGCTGGGTGTGAGGTTGGATATGGATGTTGGGGGGATACGCTGCAAAGGGCCTGCCACACTAAGGCCCATTTTGGAGCAGCCTGACTCAGTTTTGTCCTGTTGTCAGTCCCACGCAGGGGCTCGGCCAGCCTAGGGATGCTGCAGTTGCCACCTGCTCACAACCAGGCTGTAATCCACAGGCAGGAGGTGAGCAGCTGGTGGAGCCTCCCTGACCTTCAGGTGGGATTAGTCCCCATGGGAACAGTGGGGAGCAGGCAGGTGAGGCCATGGCTCTCCTATCAGCTCCAGGCTGTCAGAGCACACCTCAACACCTGGGGCAGCCCACAGCCAGGGCCAAGCAGAAGCCACACAGGGCAGTACCTGGATGGGTAATAGGGGGTAAAAACATGTTTCCTGGGAGTATCCTTGTCTTGGTGGGTCTTTGCAGGTGCATCTCCAGAGCTGTTGGTGTCACAGGGCAGAGAGGGCACACACAGTCCCATGGGGAGGGGATGAGCAGCATGCCTGGAAGTGGCCAGGTTGCTGGTGGAGGCAGTGGATACACAGGACTGGAAAGCTGATCCCAGCAGGAGTACTGGTGGCTGGCTGAGGGCCATGGGTGTGTGAGTAGAGAGGAGACTGGTCTGAGGGGTGCTATGTGGAAGGCCACCTCAGCAGGCTGTTTGCAAGACCCATCTGTGAGCTGGATCTTGTGGGAACCTGTTGCATTGTAAGTGGCTGTGCCCTCCACTGCATCCCTACCCTTCTGTGGCCACTGGTGATGGTACCCAGAATCCAGTCAACATCTTGGTCCCCAGTTCTCATCAGGGTCCCTCTGCCCCCTCACCCTGAGGACTCATCCTACACTGGGTGCAGCTGGGGCAGGTGCCTGCTGAGCTCTGCTCCAGAGGAGCCTGAGTACCTGGGACCTCCAGGCACACAGGGCTGGAACCCCGGGTGGGAGATAATCCCAGCAACATCTGACTGGCTGTTTGTGAGCCCGGCAGCATCTGGCTGAAGGAAGGGGATGGCCAGGTGTGTGAAGGGCACGTGTGTGTGGCCGGCTGGCAGATGCTGTGGCACCCTTTCCAAGGCAGCACCTGTGCAAGGATGGTTCTGCAACAGCATGTTCTCTGTGGCCAGAGAGGTCCCAGGAGGGGACAAATGGCACTGATGATCTGAGAGAGACCCTCAGCTCTGGGATTTGGGGACACAGCAGGTGGAAGTGGAGGCTTTGGCTGGGATTTACCAATCCTAGCGTGGCCACATTCAGAGCAGACCTAAAAGGGAGATGCTGGGGGCGGGGGGGGGGGAAAGGGTGTTTGCATCCTTGTTGAGGAGGATGATTTCCCAGGGAAATAAGGCTGGGGGAGTAAGAGGAGGAAAAAGGAGAGGTGGGGCTAGTGAGGGGGGGGCAGGGAGGAATGATGACACACTGGCCTTGATCTAATCAGCCAGACCCTGCAAATAAAAGCCACCTGTTTTGGCCCTGGCAGCAGGAAGCCATCACCAGAACAAACAGAGAACCAGGCAACTAGGAGAAAGACAAACAGGGGCAGGCACCAGCTCCATCTGCTTCTGCTTGGCCCAGCCCCCGGACCTCCAGCACCTTGAAGTGACAGTACAGCCCCCAGTGGCATTGCAGGCAAGGGGAGAGGGGCTAGTGGGGCTCAGGGGCTTGTGAGGGCTCAGCCTGCAGTATCAGCCAGATGCAGGACTGCACCCAGCTGTGCCAGCCTGGTCAGCTCTCCCAGACACTTGTAACAGCAGTGGCAAAGGCAGCATGCTGCCATGAGCCCCACATGTCTCCCATATAGGGCATCAGCATCGGGATGACCAGGCAGCACCTACCTCACTTCCCTCAGGACTGCCCTTCAGTCTGTTCAGCTCCCCGAGTCATGCACTGTCCCAGAAACAGTGTCTGCACAAGGCATGGAATATATCCCCCCAGCCAGAGACCCCAGCCAGCATGGTCTGGGCTTGGTGTGGAGCACCTGGGTGACCCTGTCCTCCCACCATGCTCCAGTGCTATCAGCCACCCATGCTGTGCCTGGTGGCACAGAGAAACCTGATCTGTTTTGCTAGCGTAGGGAACAGGCTGAGCCGGGAGCAACGCAGGGCACTTATTAAATTAGCCTATGCAGGAGGCCCTGGGCAAGCTCTAACTGACTCCCAGAGCCAGCATTATAGTTGCCCTTGAGCAGAGTTGTCTGCCCCCGCACCAGCCTCCTTCTGCCCCTGTCCCTGGAAGGGCAGGTGTATCTGGGGGCTGTCAGGCAACCCAGCCACAGGGTTGATGGCTGGTGACAGAGTCTGTTTGGAGCCACTGGGAGATGCCCCAGGGAGGCCAGGCTGTATCAGAATCAGATCAATGGGTAGCAGCCCCCAGCATGGCTCCTCGTGGGTAACTCACCTGATCACCTGTCCCCAGTTGCGGCTGTGGCACTCATATGGCTGCTCTGAAAGTGCCAAGCTTGGGGTGAGTCACATCCCAGCGTGTGGGACTTGCTGAGAAGTGAGGAAGGGACACAGCCTTGCATTTGAGGGTGGCTTTTTCTCCATGTGTCTTCCCCAGTGTTGTTATAAAAAGCGTTATGTGAAGGTGCCTGAGGTGCCTGCATGTGCCTCATGGCACAACACCAGGGCCCCATAGTTCCTGTATCACACCACACAGTGTCCCCACAACCCGTAACAGCCACAGCATCCCACATATCCTGTGGTACCTCACATTCCTGGGCTCTGTAACACACCCTGCAGTGTCCAGCACTCCATAACCCTAGGCAGCCCTACAGCCCTTAGCACCCCAAACTAACCAGTGCCCCATGCGTCTGCTCATGCAGCCCAGCTGAAGGGCAGCAGTGGTGTGGGAGACCCCTGCAGTGTGCTAGCTCTCTGTCTTGCCCCACCTTTCTCAAGGTGGTGGCTTCCCTAAAGGCTGCCCAAACGTCCCCCACCACTTTGAGGGATGTCCCCAGACCACCGGATTGCATTGCTTGCCCTGATGCATCCCCTTCCTCCCCTCTTTCCTCTCCCCCCACAGGGAGCTCCTAGAGGGTCTCCTCCAGCACTTCTACAAGCACCCAGGGCGTCATAAGATGAGGGTCATCTCCCCAGCGCCTGTCCCCGGCCACCAAGGTCCCTTAGCTGGAGCCAGCTCCAACCGCTGCCAGGCTGCACCCTCTGCTGGTACCTGCCGGCAAAGGCGCGCCGAGCTCAGAGCACTCAGAAAAACCCTCCCCGGCGCGTTGTCGAGTAGTAAGGGGGTCACTCGGAGGACCCACGAGTCCTGCCCCCAGCCCGTCCCTACTGTCACCCCTTAGTCTCCAGCTCTTGCTGAGAACGGGGCAGAGATGCCAGGCCTCCTAACACCAACCCCAGCTGTTCACACTGCACCCTCCATCCCCAGCACTGCTGGACTCTTGTGGGATGCTGACCCCTTGCTCAGGGACCCCAGGAGGACTGGGGCTTTCCTGGGAAGGTTTGAGGTGTTCTGGGCCAGCTCTTGCCTGGAGGCCAGTGTGGATCCTGCCCATCTGAAGGTGAGGAACCTCAATGAAGGCTATGCAGGGATGCTTCAAGAAATGCTTCTGCCAAGAGACCTGGGATTTAACAGCTTGGCAGGGCATCCATTGTTTTTCAGCTGGCGTTGGCCTCATCCAGCCAAGATTCTGATGGGTGGCACTGGGAATGTCTGCATGTCACGGTGTAGTCTTGGGCAGGGCTGGTCCTGCTGACAAGGTGAAGGGGACAGCTCTGCCCCAAAGCTGGTTCCTTCCCACTGTGCGTGGTGTGCCCTGCGTGGGTGAGAGGTGTGTGGAGAACAAAAGGAGTCTTTTGTCAGGCCAGAGAACATGCCTAGGGCATTGCAAGTGAGGGGCATGTAACTGGAATTCATCAGTGCCCGCTCCAGAGCCAACACAGGAGCCTCCGCAGGGTGTTGCACATTTCCCAGAGCGTGGACAGAGCAAGCTGTGGCTGTGCCAACTCCTTTACCGTTCTCACCCTAACCTTCTCCCGCCCCACACAAAGCCCTGCCCGTGCAGACTGGGTCCCTGCCCTGTTGTGCCAGCTCGGGACATTGCAAGGCATAGCCCGGACAGAGGAGGGACCCACGGTGGCAGAGCCCCAGACAGAGAGGCAAACGCAGTTCCAAGTGAGCCTCACATCCCAATGCGAGGCCAACAATGCTGCTCAGGTCCCAGCGACCAAATCCCTCCTTCACCCTGGCACCTCCTTCCCACCAGCCTCAACCTTGGCAAAGGCTGCGGGTGCCCTGGGAAAGGCTGGGTCCCTAATCCCCGGGCCAAGCGGGGACATTGTCCGGGGGCAGAAAGGAAAGCGGCGCGTCAGGCCCTTTGCCCATTGTGCCCTGAGCCCCTGCGCAAACATAGCCCAGCATTTTCATTGTCAGCCCCGAGGGGCGCGGGGGGGCCGCTCTCGCCACACTGCCTAACCGGAATGGACAGCGGAGTCTGGGGTGGATGCGCACCCCGGTGCCCCCCCATCCCCTGCCTGCTGACACAGCGCCCTGCCCGCCTGCACCATCGGCACTTCGGCGCCCGCCTATAAAGGGCGAGGGGAAAAGCCGGCGCCGGCACCGCCACCTTCGCCACTGTGCCCTGCCGACCAAGTAAGTACCAGGCTGTGAGCCCCCAAGCCCCCCCACTGCACAGGCGCTGCCACGCTGCTTTCGCACTCCCCCCCGCTACACCAAGCCTCCTCACCCAACGCACACTCTGGGGAAGGGCGAGCCACGGGGTGCTGCGTGGCACGCAGAGGTACCCTGTGGGGGCAGGAGGGATGCCGGCACCCATCTTTGCAAGAGCCAGGCTGCTTTGCCCCGGGGCTGCAACCCGCACCCCTATCTGAGTTGGGATCACCATCACTCCCCTGCACTGGGTACAGTGCCACCGCACCTGACCAACCTCAGGAGTCATCACAGGGAGCTTGGGAGCAGAGAAACGGAGTCAGACCTGGGTACCTCACATGGAGAGACTGAGCATCACAAGTGCCCCCTGCAACTTGGGGGGCACTGGATGGAGATCCCCCATCACCAAGGGAAGGGGAATAGGAAGCATCCCCTGTGCCAGCCTGGGAGGGAGAGGGATTGGTGGCATGGGATGTGTGAGGACAGCACTGCCAGCAACCCAGGCTCTGTGGCAGGCAGCAGGGTGGCTGGGGGCTGATGGTGGGTACCTGCATGGGGTGATGTGTGGGGCTCTGCCAGCAGCCGAGCGACCCGTATGACCAGCAGCGAAGCCATGGACACCCTGGGGCAGTACAAGATCACGGTGTGGGAGGAGGAGAGCTTCCAGGGCAAGCGCTGCGAGTTCCTCATGGAGTGTCCCAGCATCATGGAGCGCGGCTTCCGCAAGATCCGCTCCATCAAAGTGGAGTCTGGCCCGTAAGTGCCCCACCAGCCCCGCTGCCCCTTGGTGCATCCCACTCCAGCAAGCCCACTCCTCCCAGGGGACTGTCAGAAGCTACTGGGGAGCCAGGTTACCCTCATTGTACAACCTCCCTCCCTGTGCTACTTACATGGTGCCTCAGTTTCCCCATCTGCAAAGCAGGGAAACCCTGCCAACACAACACGTGGGTTGGAGGCAACTGTATGGCCTTGGGGAGAGAGGTGTCACTCTCCAAAGGGATGTTTGCTGCTAGCAAGAACCCTGGCCTTTGTAACAGACCCACACCCTGCCAGGATATTTCTGTCCCATGCATGGGATGGAGAAGCCAGCCCTGGGTTGAGCCTGGGGTCTGCACCTCACATCCCTGAGGGCTTTCCTCCTCTCCCCTCCAGTTGGGTGGGCTTCGAGTACCCTGAGTACCAGGGGCAGCAGTTTATCCTGGAGAAGGGTGACTATCCTCGGTGGGAGGCCTGGAGTGGGAACAGTGGCTACCGGACTGAACACCTCCTCTCCTTCCGGCCTGTCAAGTGTGCGGTGAGTTGTGGGGACATCACTGTGATGGGCTCAGGCAATCAAAGCCTCCCCCTAGCAACCCAGTAGGGAGATGAGAAACAGGAGGACAGGTTACATGGGATGGAGGGGTGAGGCTGCTTGGAGGTGCCATGGGGTGGAGGGTTGACGGCACCCTCTGGCTCCTGACTCCATGTCAGGATCCTGGGGTGTTCTTGGGGGCTAAAATTTACCCTGAAACTCTCTCCCAGTTCCTTCTGCTTTGTACATTGCAGCTCTCCCTCCCAAGCTGTGGTCCTCAGAGCTTGTTCCCCTACCCCAGACAGCCAGGAATGGGATGAGTGGTGAGGAGCCATCAGGACAGAAGGATGGTTGGGGTACTTGGAGCATGGGGTCCACCCATCCTCCCGCTGGGTTACCCAAGCCGTGCCCAGGCAGATGCAGCCTCTATCGCTCCATCTGCAGAGACACTGGTGCTGGCAATAGCGGCACGTCTGCGCCTCCGAGCGGGGGGGTCCCCCTCCAACTTTTAATAATCACCAGGCAGATATGCCTGGGCTTTAATAAAGGGGATGCGATAAGATCGCTCCTTACTGGCAGGACTGCTCCTCAGTGCAGATAGATGTGGGGGGGGGGCTGGGCAGGGGGGATAGTGCTGCATCGCTCAGTGTCCCAACAATTAACCCCTCGGTGCCCAGCACCCAGCAAAGCCCCACAGAGCCTAGGGGACCCCTGTCAGCATCCTGCCTTGCCCTGCAACCCTCCTGCAGCCTTGGGGAGTGCTAGGATGATGAGGGCAGGAGCCCATGTGGGTGCAGAAGATGTGGCCGCTGTCACCCTTTCCAGCAGCTGTGTACTGGGACCAGAGAGACATGAAAGCAGCATCCTCTGGGCAGCCCTGAGGTGTTCTGGTGTGGGTGAAGGATATCTCCATGCCTCTCACCAAAGCTGGCCATGGTCCATGGTCCCAGGATTCCCATGGTGCCTTGGTGCATGTTCCCCTGATGCCACATCTCTTGTCCCTGAGCAAGCAGCTCCATCCGCACTGAGCCCCAGCTCTCTCTCCCTCCGCAGAACCACAACGACAGCAAAGTCATCCTCTATGAGGCTGAGAACTTCCAGGGGCACAAGTTTGAGCTGAGTGACGACTACCCCTCGCTGCAGGCCATGGGCTGGGGCAACAAAGAGGTGGCATCCATCAAAGTCAATGCTGGAGCGTGAGTCCCACTGGCAAGGAGGGTGCGGTGGGGGTTGAGAACAGGAGTTTGATGAGTACTTTCCTCCTGCATAGCCCTAGGAATGGGGAAGGGGGACCCCAAAAAGGAGAGGTGCCTCTGCACTCCTTCCCTTGAAAATCCAAGCTGTGAAATTTTTCTGTTCCTCCCCTCCCGGGTCAAGCAGAGGGATGGGCTGCAATGGGATGGGAGTGAGAAATTTGATCTGGGGCTCTGAGACAGGGGTCTGCCTGCAGGTGGGTGGCATACCAGTACCCGGGATACAGGGGCTACCAGTATGTGCTGGAGCGGGACAGACAGAACGGCGAGTTCAAGAAGTACAACGAATACAGCAGCCAGGCCCACACCAACCAGATCCAATCCATCCGCCGTGTCCAGCACTGAGCAGGGGCAGGGCTGCGTGCCCCGCAGCCTCCGGGCTGCTGTGCAATAGACCTCTATCTGGTAGCAAATAAAGGCATTTGTCAAAAAAAAAAGAAGGGTGCTCCTGCCTCTGCTCTGCTCCTTGGGGGGCTGCCAGGATCAGGGGATCCCCTGTGGAGTGGGACACAGGGTGCCTTCCCCAGCCCTGCTGCCCCCCCAGCTCTCAGCTGCTACAAGGGTTTTCCATTTCCCCAGGTGGTTTTGGATCCACGGCCACCTTCACCCTAGGCTGAGCTTGCTGCACTACACCTCTAGTCTATGCATAGCAAGTAGAGGGGATACAGAATGGTTACCGAACTTGTGATGATGCTCCAGCTGAGGAAACAGGAACTTACTGGCTTTACTGGGCAAAAAAACGGGTTGGAGCCGGGAGGGGGAATCCAGAGGGGTTGTGCAGGGGATCCTCCTCCCAGGCTCAGGGCCAGGGAGGTGATCATTACAAAGTTTGCAAACACAAGGTCCCTTCTCTCAGCACACCAGTTTGGAAGAGAGAGAGGGGCCCATGCCTGCTGTGAGCCTGGGGAGGATCAAGAGTGTTGGGATTCTCTTTAGGGGGAATAGGACACTGCCACAAATGGGATCGCCACAGGGTTGGTGGCACTGGCTTACAGGGTGGCACTGGGACATACAGGGGTTGTGTGGGCATGCAGGGGACAGGGGCAGGAGGTCCTCAGGGCAGTATCTCACAGATGGCAGGGTGCTCAGCTCGCTGTTCCCAGCAGCACCCTTAGGGTCCAGGTCCCCCCACACCCAGCCTGTCTACGCCAGCACATCCGTGCCAGCATCCGGCTCCAGCTCCTCCCGGGCACACCAGGAGCCCCACCCAGCCTCCTCCTCCTCCAGCACCCTTTCCCAGCTTCCTCCTTCTCTTCCATCCTGTTCCAGCACCCCAAACCCTCCAGGGGCACATGACTCCAGTCCTGAGGTTCTCCCTGCACTCAGGAAGTGAGTGATCCGCTAAAGTCTCAGGATGGTGGACCAGTGCCAGATGACTTGGAAGCCTGTGCCACTGGATGCCCACCCTGCTGCAAGCACATCTGGCGTTGGGGCTGTGTGTGTCCCCAAAGGGTGCTGGGAGACTGGGATGAACTGGGCTAAGGGTCAGTGTGTGTACACCCTGCACCCAGGGCTGCACAGAGACCCTGGTTTGTGTGAGAGTGTGCACTGCACACACGAGCTTGCACACGAGCATACACTCAAGCGTTCCCACCCCACACTTCCCCTCTCCCCCTCACCCGCCCCCACACCACCACACACAACCCCCACACCCAACCCCCCAC
>JANHGL010016846.1:0-18285 GCA_024611195.1 Ceyx melanurus
GCTCCCCTCTCAGGCTGCTCTGCTCCAGCTCAACAGCCCCAGGGCTCTCAGCCTGGCCTGGCACAGAGATGATCCAGTTTGTGCAATGCCTGGAGTAATAGAGCTTCACTCCAATGTGAATGATGAGCCAGCAGACACACAGTGCAGGACACACACTAACAACTCGTGGAACCATGCTGATCTCAGTGCAGAACCAGCCTGGCATTTTCCAGAGCCTGTTCTGAACCACAGGGTGCCTTTATCTGCCTTCCAAGGCATCACTAAAGCCCCAGTAGCCCCACTTGATCTGCAAAGACCCCACTCAGAGAGCTGTGCTTTGCAGTGTACCAGGTAGCACATCCTGAGGTGGGGGAGTGTGGATTCACCCCAGCCCCTGCTTCTTTTCCTCCCCTTGATGAATGGTGCTCACCACAGGAGCAAGCTAATCGGCACAGTGTTTCTCCCCAGGCCATATGTCAAGCATGTTCTTCAAACCCTGCTCTGACAGCAAAAGTCTGTCTCTTCCCTCGTGCTGCTCACAAGCTGATCAGAGAGACCAAGAAGAGCAAGGGACAGGAGCACCAAAGCCAAGTGTTGGTCACATGGAGACAAAATACTGGTCTGAGGAACACCAGCCATTTCTCTCTCCTGCTTTTCACTCTCTTCTCTTCCCCATCTCCACCTCCTTTGTGCCAGCACCAGCGGGGATTCCCACTTGCTTTTTAACCTCAGGTTAGTTCCTGGGTCCCAGTTCCAGAATCAAGTTGTTGATTTTTGAACCCTCATCTAGATTCTTTCCCACTGAAAGTGTGGAGGAGACAATTCAAACTACATGACCTCTCTTACAGCCTAACCCAGTTTCATACACAAATGTCTGAGGCACAGATGAGTCAGACCCACAGCTTATTCAAATTTAAAAGGCTGATGGAACAGCAACAAAGATTTGTCCAAAAAAGATCATTAAATCTGAATCAGCTGATTTATTATTCAACAAAGCAGAGCTTGTGCTGTGTAGCACAAGGACCCTTCCCAGATAGTCTATGGTGGTTCTTGAACAAGTCCTATAGTAAGTTCAACAAGTCCTTTCCTACCTATCCAACAAGACCTACCAACATCTCCATCACAAGAGGGTACTATGTGTATGGAGGGAAAATCCTGTAAATCCCACTCCCGTGTTTTCATGGAATAACATTCCTGATGGGCAGATTACCTGCACTGCCATGGACACGACCATGAATCACAGTGGAGAAGACCCTGGTGAACCCAGCTCAAGTTTTGCACAGAGCTAGCACTCTGTGAGACAAGGTTCACTCCACACAGATTGGAATTGAGAGCTCCTTTGAGTATCAAGTTGTCTTTGCATTGACTCTAGACCTCCAGAGGTCTCTCTTGAAACACAACTGCAGCCAAACTACCCCTCACCAGCTCCCCACCCTCTTTCTCCAAGGAGTGCTTAGTATTAGTTAATAATTTTTTTTAATTAGCCAGACAAAGCAGAGGCCCTTCTAAGTCATTAACCTGCGGGGGAGTTCTGCCAGTGACATGCTCATGATCCAGCTGCAAGAAGGGGAAAGGAAAGATTCCCATCTTACTCAGATAACCCACCTGCTTATGTGATTCAGCGCAGCAGATGGATCTAAGCAAGCTTCAGACGTGACGAGCAAACCTGCACACACACGCAGGTTCATGGGTTACAGCTCAGAGACTCCTAAGTTTCCTCTGCTGGCATTTACACTTCAGCCTGAAACTCGGTATCTTGCAAAAAATCCAAGTGCTCCTAAGCAAATGCCTCCATCACAAACTCTGAAGACCCTTACCTGCAGCTCTGGACCCCACGGAAGGTGCTCCCTTTTATTCCCATGGGATTCCACTCAGAAATTTTCCACCAGTTGCAACCACACGGTTTCACACGGCCTTCAGCCAAACTCAGGGATAGTTTCAATTGCACATCCCTAAGTAGGTGAAAACAGATCCTAACAAAGCCAAAGGGCCTGTTACTAAGATGTAGCACCACCAAAGTCATCCTCTACTCTATGAAGGGAAAATCCTACCGCTAGCTCAGGAACCACGCAGGGAAGCTCTTGACAAAGCATAGAGTGAACCAGAGAACCTGTGGTCCCAACTCAACCACTGAGATAACTGCCCCTATCTCAAGTGTCTGTTGAGAACCATCCTGTGTAGGTGGCTGCATTTCAGTTGAACACAGCCTGGGAGGGAACCACGGTCCCATTCCTGGCCATGTCCACATATCCCCTAGTGACCAGGAAAACTCCAGGTTCTCTTTCAATGGTTAATTCTAGAATATAAGCTTCTCTGAAACTAAGAAAAGCTGGTGCAGATGGCCACCCACCCCAGCTGTTGTAGATTAGACCCCAGCTAGAAGCAAAGATTAATTCAGCAGCTGGCTGTGGTGGGTTTCATGTGGCCAAAGTTAAGGATTTTGTATAGTTTAACCTTTACAAAATACCAGAATATTGTTTAAACTAAAAATGCCATCGAAAAATTAAACAGGAAAAAAAGTTTATTTGGAGAAGGCAGCATGAAAAGTAAAATGTATTTCATTTTATATTCCAAATGAGGCAGTTTCAAATGTTGAACCAATGATCGCAAGTAGTTTTTGGATCCGAGGTGGTAAATGATCTGAGGATTTGGGGTAGAACTGTTTTTAGACAGAAATACTTTTTTTACCAGAAGTACTCAACTCAGTTCTTTCCTATTGCCCTAAATTTCAGGGTCTTGGTTTGAAAACAAGGGCCAGACCAGATTTTGTTTTCAGGCTCAGGGGTAAATGACACTAAAATCTCTCAAAGGTGTTCCCATGAGCCTTTAAGCAGCTGAGATATCAGGTTTTTTTCTTCTCACTTGGGACACTTCCAGACCTGGAAAAACTTGTTCCAAGTGAAAAACAACCAAAAAAAAAGTGCATTTGTTGCCAGGAAAACGCAAGAGTCACAACCCACCGAAGAATTTCATAGAGGGGTTTTGGACCCCAGATTCCCCTGCAGGCCCATCTCAGGTCCCCAACGAGGAACGATTTTGATTCCTCTCTGTGGAGAATTAATTTCTCACTGCCACTACTGGGCTTCTCCATTTGATATCTATGATGGGTCTCAGCTCTCATCCTCAGGGTGGAAATGAGCATGTTAAGAGAAGCAGGGTACTGGAGGTGACATCTGTCGCCTTCTCTGCAGAAGAAAGTTTTGCCCCAGGTGGAGATGTTCAGATTGGGCTGGGCTGCGTGTTTTCCAGTGGGCTCCAGTCCCTATCAGCTTCACCCATTTAGTAGGCTGGTGTTAAACAAGTTCAGAGGCAGGTGTGGCCCCTGTAAGGAATTTCTTTGGCTGTGGGAAACTTGCACTGAGAAACAGTTTTTGCAATGCTTGTCCGGGCACGTAGGAAGCCTGTCCCCAAGGTCCCATGAAAGCTTTGGTGGTAGATACAACATTGCCTAATGCAGAGCAGCACCCAGAGAGAACCAACTGGTGGTACCCAAAGAAAGCTCTCATGCTACAGAAGACCAGCCAATGGATTGATATGAATTAGAAGACTTATTATCAAGGATATGATAGGAGACTTGTTACATGATATAGACTGAAACCATGGGATGCCCAAGATCACCTCTTTTTCTTACAGGGGGGACTGTCTAGTAGAACCATTCTTCAAAGGCAAGCCCCTGCCAGTTCCCTCAACTTCAGAAGGGGTAAAAGAACCCAAGAACTCAAGCCAAGAACTCAATTCACAACATCCTCCCTCACAGATGCATGCTTGTGTCATCCAAGTGCCAAACAGGAAAACAAAGCCTCTGCCAGGACCATCTTTTCCCAAGACCAGCACAGGGCTCAGAAACAGCTCTGGTTGCCCTAATCCCGAAGGATTGGTCTCTGGATGACCAACACATTCCTCCCAAATGCATACAGATTCCTTCATCCCTCAGTCTGAAATGACTGGTTCTCACAAGCCTGAGTCACTTCCAACCTAAGAAAGTGAATCCACAATCCAGCCTTTGTCTGTTCCATCCCACTATGGTTTACAAACACCTCAGGCCAAGGAGCATGTGTTTGTTCAGCGCCAAGAACAATGGAGATGTAATCCCTGATGGAACCTCCAAATACTTCTTAAGTACAGCTCTGGTGTTTAATGCTGTCCTGTCAGTGGTTGAACAGCTGTGCTGATGGCATCCCAGAACAACTGTCCCCCATATCATCTTGTCCATCCACCACAGGTAGCCTTCCTTGGCCTCAGAACCAACTGGCAGCTGTTGTGGACAAGGCTGGTATGGCCAGGAGTATAATTTGTCCGTGGCAAATCATTAGACCACACAGGCATCTATTTCACTTTGCTGCAAGCATGAGATAAATTACCCTTCAAATCAAACTACACCAGGAATTATCCACATATAAGTCATCAGCTGATGGCCAAGCATCCATCTGGTGTGAAAAAGTGCAACTACCCATGAACCTACCACATAATTCACTAAATACACAAGAAAACATGGGTGATTTCTACTGCCTCATTGACTACATGCATCACAAGAGGACCTGGCACCCCTTTCCTGCTTCCAGTGCTCATGAGATCACCGAACTAGTTTCTCAGCAATTATTAGTGTTCCTTGGTTATGCAGAGCTGCTGCTTTGATGTCCTCAGTTCTCCGCACTCAGCACCACTGTCCTGATCAGAGGTGCAGCAGAATAATGCTTGGAGGTGGGTTTCTCAGCTGAGGTTTTGCAATTACCTTTTCTTTTGCAGTTTAAGCTCTTTCACGTTCTCTATGAAGCCTGATTAACATCTACAGTCACTTTGCTGTACACTGCTCCTCCCCAGGCTCAAAGCAGGTTCTTTTCCTATACATTAAATTATAGTTGTTTAACGTGGCACCTGAAATATTTTTGCAATCAGAGAATCATATAATCATTTTGGTTGGAAAAGACCTTTAAGGTCATTGAGTCCAACCATTAAACCATCACTGCCAAGCCCACCACTAAACCATGTCCCTCACCACCTCATCTACATGTCTTTTAAATCCCTCCAGGGCTTGTGACTCCAGCACCTCCCTGGCCAGCCTGTTCCAATGTTTAACAACCCTTTCAGTGAAGGGGTTTTTCCTGATGTCCAACCTGTTTTTCCTAATGCCAGATCATCTCTCAGCATTCCTTTCTCCTGGTGAGCAGTTGGAATGCCATGATAAATAATCTCCCTCTATTAGCAGAAGCAGATCCAGAGGCTGCACTTGACCATTTAGATCTAGAATAGACCCTTTAGAAATAGAATTACTAGGAGATCTCCACCTCCAGAAACCAGCCAAATCCCCTTTCTTAGAAATACCTGTCATTATAGAAAACCACAAAGTTGACAGGACAAAGAGCCATGGTTTTAAATTGAAAGAAGATAGATTTAGACTAGATAATAGGAAGGAGTTCTTCACTGTGATGGTAGTGAGACCCTGAAACAGGTTGCTCAGAGAAGTTGTGGATGCTCCGTCCCTGGAAGTGTTCAAGGCCAGGTTGGATGAGGCTTTGGACAACCTTGTCTAATGGGAGATGTCCCTGGCCAAGGCAGGGGGGTTGGAACTAGATGACTTTAAAGGTCCCTTCCAACCCAAACCAGTCTGTGATTCTATTATGATTCCTGTTCATATCCCAGCTATTTGCAGTGATACAGTGGCACTTGTCCATATGGGTGTCAGAGGAAAGATTTCAAAAGGCCAAGTTCTCTGCTGTTGGAAGAAATTCTTTCTTTTTTTGCCTGAGGCAGATGGAGAACACCTCATGTGCAAACAACAAGCGTGCAGCTGCCCTACCCTACACCTCTAAAAGCAGGTGCTATTTTAAAGGCTTCACAACAGCCAGCCTGGCTGAAGAAAACTGATAGCTGCAAGAAAAAAATCCCCAAGACTGAGGATAAGAAACAGAAAGGAGTGGGGGGAGGACAAATTCACCCCATCAGCTACAGGAGAAAAAGATGGGGATCGTCAGACTGGTCTCCTCGGTGATGTCGCCGGGGTGGGGGATGGCAGCGTCCCACCGCTGTCCATGGTACCACTCGGGGGCTGCCCGGCTCTCCCTGGCACTCGCCTCGGGGCTGGCTGCCAGACACGCAGCTCTCTCCCCTTGCTTGCAAAACATACAGAGAATAAGAGGGCTGTTGCCACTGTTTGGAAGTGACCAGACTCAGAATTTCCCTAAGTTAATTGCTTGCCTCCCAGAAGATCATAGGATAACAGGTTGGAAGGACTTCAAGGTCAAGCTTTCTTGGGAAAAGCCTGGTGGCTTTTACAACATGGATTACAATATCACAATATGGATGTAATGTTGGACTTGATGATCTTGAAGGTCTTTTCTGACCAGAAAAATTCTATATTATTTGAACTGAGATTGAACCTTATAATGATGATAATGTTCAGGTACTGAAAGGACATCATGAAACATTTGACCTATATTTTGGAAGTACCTACAGGTTCCATCAAAGATCACTGGATGATCTCTAAGGTCCCTTCCAACCCAAACCATTCCATGATTCTGTGATTCCACTCTATAGGTAAGAAACGTGCTTTGGTCACACAGCAAGTTCATGGAGAGCTTGACACACACCTCAGATCTTCTGGGTCTTCAAATTCAGTTAATTAGCCTAAAACCTTCCTCTTTAATATGCTTTCCACAGACAGCCCCATCATCTGACCAGCTCCCAGTCAACTGAAAATTGGTCCAACAATCAAATGCAACATGTTCCTAAATTTTCCTGGATTCTGAAGAGAGAATGGTCATTGCTCTCTGCTGGTCATTATACGCAGCCAGTCCCTGTCACAGCACCATGTCCACCACCTCTCTAGGGCAAAATTTTCCCCCCAAATCCTCCTTGAAACAAACCACAACACTCCTAATAGTGACATTATTCAGACACATTCATCAGAGAGTCCACCTGACTGTGGAGCTTGGAGTTTCCTAATTATATTCCCCAGGGATGAAGGGGTAGAAAAGCAAAGAATTATTTTTTTTCCCCACAGTCTTCTTAGTCATGTTTGTTTCCAAGGTTTCAGGAAAAGAGAAAGCCACGGAATACCACAGCACCACATCCGGACCCAGCAATGGTTTCCAGTGATTAAGATGGACAGCGTTTCTTGGTTTGACTTCCTTGTAATTTCACTATGTGCTCCTTTGCTTTGATATAGTGACCCATTAAAAAAAAAATAAAATAAAATAAACAGACCCAAACCCAAGCAAACAAGGAAAAAAAAAAAAAAACAAATACCCAAAAAAACATGATTCACATAACTTAAGGTACTTAAAGGTATTTCCTAGGAACCACTTAGCCCTGTATGAGGTCATAGGAGCATGACAACCCGATTTCTACTGTTGGGAAAGTGACTTTTTGCTGATATCTAACACAGAGGTGAGGCCACACCTCAAATACTGGGTTGAGTTTTGAGCCCTTCACTCCAAGAAGGACATTGAGGGGCTGAAGTGTGGGCAGAAAAAGGAAAACTAAGTATTCCTTATGAAAAATCTTCAGAGAATAAGGTAGCTGAGGAAAAGCTGGGGTGGAGAAGAGGATCCTTGTTTCCTGCCTGTACAAACACACAGACCTTTGGGTGGCACACAGTGACCTACTCATCCTGAACTTACCCAGGTGAGCTGCAGTGAGTGACAGCAAATCACAGAACCACAGCAGGATGGGGGTTGAAAGGGCCCTCTGGAGATCATCTTGTGCCACCCCCCTGCCACAGCAGGGGCTCCCAGAGCAGGGCCCAGCAGAGCAGTGTCCAGGGGGGTTGAAATCTCTCCAGAGCAGGAGATTCCACAACCTCTCTGGGCAGCCTAAACAGGCTCTGACACCCTCACACCAAAGAATTTTCTCCTCCTGGGTGCCAGTGGGTGCCCCTTGTCCTGGCCCTGGCACCACTGCCCAGAGTCTGGCCCCATCCTCTTGCCCCCCAGGGCCCTTTAGCTCTTGCTCAGCATTGCTCAGCTCCTCTCTCAGGCTGCTCTGCTCCAGCTCAATAGCCCCAGGGCCCTCAGCCTTTCCTGCAGACCCTATCCAGCCCAGTCCTCCACACCCTGGGAAGCCTTCACTTTAAACCCACTCTGCTAAAACAACCTCAAACCGATATGAATTGGCTAAAGGGAAAACAAGAAAAGTCACTCTGAACATGAGGTAAGTGTCCGCAGTGTGTTTTCCACCTGTTTGGCTAAATTGGCACATGTTCCTCACGTAGACAAGGCCTAATTTCCTTGACCCTGGGCAAATCCCACAACCTCCCTCTGCTTTATGTTTCCCACTTTGTAAAGAGAGGGCAACGCTGTACCCGCTTTTGTGAAGTGCTTGGAGATTTATGGAGGACGAGTGCTGCATTAAACTCAATCAGTAGGAATTTTACCTTGTCATACCAAAAAAAAAAAAAAAAAAAAGAAAAAAATAAGACTGCTCCAAGTCCAGTCCTCCCACTATTTTACTGGTGTTTTGTGAGTTAGCAGAAGCAAGAGTTTAGGGAACAATAAAAACCAAGTTAAAGCGTTCTCAGCTCATTACACATTTTCTCAATGTCTTTTCAGACGCAATTAAACCAAAGAACCCTGAAATTAACTGGTTTCCAGCCCGAGTAACACTGGAAACATTTATTTCCTACCCTCCATGTCTAATTAGTGCCGTTTAGTCAAAAGGGAGCAAAACTCCAATTTGTAAGTGAAACTAGACGTATATTAAAAACACACTCTGTAATAATGCCCCAGTGCTTCTGTAACGCTTCATGCCTTCAAAGGGCTGAGCGAGTATGATCTCATTAATTCTCACAGGTAGGTAATTTGGTGTTATTAGCCTTGTTTTACAGCCAGATCTTAGAGAGGTGGAAGTGATTTGCCCACAGGCGCAGACTCCACGCTTGAGACCGAACTAGAACTTGGGAGACCGATGTCATAACCGGAGCTGGGGGACCCTCCGCGACTCCAGAGGGGAGCTCAGAGCCTCGCAGGGACGGCTCCTGTGGGATTTAAGGGTCTGCTGTAAAGACCACTAAAAAACCCAAGGAACACGGGAGCACCAAGCCCAAGGGCAGCTGTGCAAGAGCCTTTCTCCTTGCTCTTCATCCCTAACACCGGCTCGATCAAAGCTTTCCTGTTTATGGCTCCGCTGCGACTTTTGCTGCCAGGCTTTGGACCACGTTGCTTTCCAAGGGGCCTCACTGAAGGCTTGCTGCTGTCAGAGACTGCAAGAGCTTTGCCCAGGATAAATAAAGGATCTATACAGCCAAATCCAGCATGTTTTACCCATTGACATCCACAATTTTTCTCTCACACCCTTTTCCACCTGCCATGTCACCCTGGGGGGTATTGCAGCCCATGAAAAAAAACCCTCCATTTTTACAGCGGTGGTCCCCAGACCCAAAACTCTGCATCAGGACATGCTTAGAAGCATCTGAGTCCATGCAGGCCATGGTCGACCAACGCATCGTCCCTCCCTTGTGTCACCACCAAAGTCTGACCCGTAGGTGTTTCCATCACGTACCTACCACATCACACGCCACGCGGCACTGGCAGCTGCCCATAAATACTCAGGAGTAGGAGGCAGAACTCAACATGCTCCCCTTCCAATTAACAACTGAAAGGTTAGCGAGAAGTCCCCAAGTCTGGAAAAACCTCAGCCCAGCTCCCTCAGATGCTGGAAGCAGAAATCCTTCAAATCATGCCTGCTGTGGGCAATGCCCCCTACCCGAGAGCAGAGCTGGAGAGGGGTTCATGTCCCCCCTTTCTGGAGAAACTATTCAAGCAGGAGGAAAAATAAATAAATAAATGAAATAAATAAAATCAAAACCTGAAGCTCCAGAGGGCAAGAGTGAGCATGACTCTGCAGCCCTGGGATCGGGGCACTCCCCTGGGAGTGGGGAGACCTGAATTCCAGTTACCAGCACCATGGGTTGTTTAATTTTAAAACACATAAACAGTCCTCGGAGCAGGAGCTGGATCTCCGGCCGCCCCAACTCCCAGGTGAATTTCCCCAAGCGCTAACACAGCCAGCCTTGCTTGTTCTTTCTTGCTGACCCACCGAATCTGGTGTTTCCCCACTGCGAGGTGGAGCAGCTTTCCCCAAAACTGGGGCGGAGGGGGGTAAAGGGGGAGCAAAGAGACACCTGCCACCTCCCCACAGCACCCCAGG
Source organism: Ceyx melanurus (assembly GCA_024611195.1). Lineage (NCBI taxonomy): Eukaryota > Metazoa > Chordata > Aves > Coraciiformes > Alcedinidae > Ceyx > Ceyx melanurus. The sequence goes on from JANHGL010016846.1 coordinate 10,123, forward strand.
AGGGTGGTAGCAGCGGTGGGAGATGTGGCTTGGACCCCTCCTGATGGAAAAGGGACTTCAGCCCACATCTCCCCTGCTGCCAACACGTGTCGGGGCTAGCAAGCCGAAGAGCTGCTGATGCAGGAGGAGAAGCCCAGTCCCCTTGCAGTGATGCCAGCACACGTATGGCTTTGGATAAAAAAGGGTTTACATGCTGTACTTGTTGCCTATGTGTTTTAGTCCAGGACATTGCTCCCTGAGCATGAAGTGCTTACATTGGCTTTAGGAGCACAGTGTTGACTCTGGAAGGAGAAAATATATAAAATAGAATAAAACTTATCACAGAATCTCACCTGGTGTCACACCCCTGCCACAGCAGGGTCACCCAGAGCAGGGGGCCCAGGTGCGTTTAGAATCTCTCCAGAGCAGGAGACTCCACAACCTCTCTGGGCAGCCTGGCACAGGCTCTGACACCCTCACACTGAAGAAGTTATCTTGCTTCTCACAGCAACATAAAAAGTAAGATACCTTCACTCTTCTCGATGACCTACAGCCCAGCCCTGAGCCCGTGGGTCTCTAATCATCCCTCTTCCACAGCTTTCAGGAATCACAATGGGCAGTGTTCAAGGAGATGTAGGAGATGTTGTATTTCTCCATCTCGCAGAAACCACGAAAGGCCTGGCAAGAGGAGACTATTGGAGTGAGAAGTAGATGTTGGGCTCCTCTAGATAACCTTCTGTTCCTGCCCTGACCTCCAACCCCACTTGGTGCAGCTCCATTACCCAGCATCAGCTGTTTAAAATGCATTACAAGGCACGGCCAAGAAGCCTGTCTCCTCCACCTGTCCACAGAACCCCGCAACTTCTCAAGATGGGTTGATTATTTGGGGAACAGGGACCTGTTGGAACACCGCAGAGCTCCAGAAAGGTTTTCAAAGTGTGGGGATGGAAACGCCAGCACACTCTCACACACACCTCACGCCCACACGCCCTCACTTCCAAATATTCCTTTCTCACACCCACAGACGAACTCCGTCTCACACAGGGACACTATCACAGCATCGGCAGCTCTCGTTCCCAAGTCCTCTCCCTCCCTCAGACATGTGCACATACTTTCCCCTTCTTCTGCCCTACTGTTGGTCGGTTTGGTTCTCCCTTCTCAGCAGGTGCATTTCCCAGTGGCCATACCAGCAGTGGTTTGAAAGACCCTAGATAAAGGTTCTGGAGGAATTGAAGAGGAGGAGCAATAGGGTGCACAAGTAGATCAGAACCACCCTACAAGTTGGGTAGTTGCCTCAAAAAGGAGCTTGGAGAGATATTTTCTTTAAGAATAACAATACAGAGAAAGGTGTGAGGGAAGATGCTTCCGTGCACAAGGTGACCATCCTTCCAAGGATGGCAGACAATTCATTTGTGAAAGTCACCCGAGCATTACAGTGCTCAAACCTGAGGGCCTGTTTTCCCAACTGGCAAGCCTGAGATGGGGGCTCAAACCTCCCTGAATTTTAAATAATTGCAGAGATCAAGGAGCGAGGACTGGTGGCAGGGAAGTTCCCTCATTATATCTGCAGTCCATCCTGACTGGGTATCCAAGGGCCTTTCCATTGGTCTCCATGTCAGCATTGAAGGGCATCAGAAACCATTTTAAGTGCTTCTAGGTACATTTATACCTAAAAATCACTAGGACAGAGTAGTTCAAGGCTTCCAGACTTACAAGGAAGGATCTGGACTCTGAGGAAAATTAAAAAACAACCAAACAAACAAAAAAAAATCCCCAAATTCAATCTAACTCCTACTGGACTTTGCAAAACACTGTGATGCTGCCAAGTATCTATGATTCTATGAAGTGTGCGTTCCTCCCAAGCTCTGCCACTGCATACCATGGATCCTGGGTGTTCAGTGCAGGCTGAGGGAGGTCTCTTGGTGTCTTTTATTAGCAGCTTGCTTCTCAAATCCAAGGCCAACAATCCCTACCAGGTCCCAATTAACATTTTGGTGAGCATCTCTCTCACACACAAACAAAGCCACTCACTCACATCTTCCAGCAGAGTCACTTCTTCAAAACACCCTGTCCCTGTCTTTTCTTTTTTTTTTTGGGGTGATGTTTTCAGCAGTGTGGCCTGCCAAGCACCCTTCCCCTCCCTCATTAATTGATTTCTCAGGAACCACAGATGTAGCTTGGCACGTTGGATCCCCTTGGTCTGTCAGCCACACACACAAAAAAAATAAATAATTAAAAATCACCTCCTCTTCTCCCTCCCCCTTTCCCGAACCATGCTCAGGGAGGGGAAATGCCTTCCTGCTTATAAACCTCCCACCCCAGCTGTACTCCATGTGGGGAAATAAAACGTGCATGAGATAAGAGACGCAAGAGGCAAGGGCCGTGCCCAGATTGGAGACACACAACTGCCAAAAGGTGGAACAGCCCTGCCTGCTCCTCACCCTGCTCCGGCGCAGGCGATGCTGACAGACAGCAGAAACCAACGGTTATCAGGCTCCTGCATCTCTCGGGGAACTTCTGGAAAGAGCTCTTCTTCCCAGAAGTCCCCTCGGGGGGTTATCTGCCCTGTACCATGACACCCAAGGCAGGTTCAGAGGAGCCACCCAGAGAAGGAGGAAGGAAAGGCTTGGCGGAGGCTGGTTTATTCCGCTTCTCAGGCGCGTTTGCAGCCCACGCTTGTTGCTGCAGCTGGGCTGGCAGGGATGTCCAACTCCACCAACCCATGCTAGCTCAGGCCACCGTCTCGAGACGATCCCTTGAGGTCCTTGCCAGCTCTGAATACCCACTAGGAACTCTAAACCATCAACGGTTTAGCAAACCAGTTTGCCCCGAGGTCACGGTCCTCTGGTCATTCCCACCACATCTATTAGCTTGTTCCTGCCTTTCTGTGGGATGAAACCAGTTCCTTCAAGTTGAAACCCAGGCCCAATGGTGAGGGTGTTTTGCTGTCCACATGCTGGACAGATGACCCTCTCTCAGCTTTGGCACTCTCCATCCTCCACAATCATCCAGCCCTTGTGAGCACCTCCCGACAGCCTCACCACACACCTCCCAGTACACTGCAAAATCAGCTGCCCAACACAGTCCTCACATATTTCAGGCACTTAGAATTTAAAACAGAAAAAAACCCAATAATAATAACAATAATTAAAAAAATAATTATAACAGGGAGGCACAAAGGACCCAGAAGAAACCTGAGCCAAGTGCTACACAAGGTGGAGCCTGGCTAGGGCTGCTTGGTGGCAGGGCAAAGTTACCAAGAAGCATTCCTGCAAATCTTATCTGTAGTAGCTCCTGGGGGAGGCCCAGGCTGTGGGGAGGAATAAATAACTACGTATATATTAGTCAGAGATGGGCATGTTTCCAATCTTCTGTTTGGGGCACAGCAGCTCCTGCTGCTTCCCACTGTTAGAGTCACTTCACCTTTTCTTTTGACTGCTCACGTTCCCTGAACCATCGCTCCTTCAGCACAAGAAAGACATCTTCAAGCCCTTGTTATAATCTAATTTGTGGCTAGTTTTCTATAAAAGACTGTCATCTGGAAATAAAAGTCTAAAACTTGATCTCCCTCGTCTGAAAAGGGCACATCACACGTCAAACCTGTGTTGTTGTCAGGATGCTGTTTCACCAGTGGACAGGGATGAACCTGTCAAAACTCACTGCTCCTTTCCTGCCAGCATGAAATGAAGCCTTGAGAAAGGTCAGGTGGATCAAGAAGGCTTCATATCCACTGTGCCATGCTGCACATTGTCATCATTGAGGACAGGCTGAGAGAGCTGGGGCTGTTCAGCCTGGAGAAGACAAGACTCCAGGGAGACCTTGAGGTCTTTCAGTACCTGAAGAGGGCCTACAAGAAAACTGGGGAGGGACTTTTGACATGGGCTTGTAGTGGCAGGATGAGAGGTGATGTGATGGCTTATAACTTGAAGAGGGAAGATTTAGATTAGAAATTAAGAAGAAGTTTTTCACTCTGAAGGTGGTGAGACACTGGAACAGGTTGCCCAGGGAAGCTGTGCATGCTCCACCACTGGATGTGTTCAAGGTCAGGTTGGATGGGACTTGGAGAAACCTGGTCTAGTGGGAGGTGTCCCTGCCCATGGCAGGGGTTTGGAACCAGATAATCTTTAACATCCCTTCCAGCCCAAACCATTTCATGATTCTATGATCAGGTATCTCTATGCCAGAAATAAAAATATACCTGAAACCAAATATATGGACCTTACCTGGTTCATCCATCACTCTGACAGACTAAGAGCTCACTCTCATGAAGATAGTGACCAAAACAAAAGGAAGTTCTGTTTATTAAGCAGTATAACTAGTAAAATCAGTTTTACATCTGAGAAGCTACATGGGAAAGAAAAATAAAATGAAGATCTTTTCAATGACCCAGCATTGCACTGAGGAGGAAAAGCCACAGCTATTTGGCTGAGTCTGCCTGGTTAACCAGCTGGTAGACACAACAGATAGATACTCTTATCTTCTAACCAAAAAACCCAGTGCCTCTGAACCTTCAGAGCTTCCCACCAGACACAGTAGCTCCAGCAGAAACAAGACAGCTTCTCAGAGCAGAGACCCAGCTCCAAAAAAGCAATTTGGCCTTAAATTCCTGCTGATTGCTGTGGGACTTGAGCACCTAGAAGCTTTTTTGAACCAAAGCCAAAAGCAACATTTGTTGCTGTGGGAGAGGGACAAGGAAAGTTGTGGCTGCTTGGTGCAGATGAGTCAGAGCAGCTTTATGAAGGAGAAATGGGGAATCATCTCATAAGCCATTGTCAGAGGCCAGGTCTGATAGACAATGCCTTGAGGTGGGAGCCCAGAGGCCAAGGTCTGTTCTCAGCTGTGCTCTGTGACCTTGAACAAGCCCTTTCATATCCCCAAATGAAAGGATGTGCATGTACATGGAGGCCCAACAGGGCCACGATGAGCTACAAAGCAAAACATCACCAGCATTTCTGAGTTCACTCCTTGAATATTTAAAGATCCACCAAAACATAGCATTCACTACTGCTCATCTCCAAGCTGATCAGATCATCAGCTGGGGTGAGTGGTGCAAAAAGCAATGGCTACAGCCCTTCTTCATCACATGTTCTCTGTCCAAAGCCTGTTGTATGTCCTAGACAATGACACTCTTGAGGAAAGTGTATCATGGTTACAAAGCACTGGTCCCAGATCCTCTATTCTCCATTTCCACCCTGGCGTAGCTCCACAGAGAACAGGGAAATTCTGTTTTGGAAATGTAGGTCTGGAAAGAATCTCCTGCCACTGGCAAGCAGCACTTCTCCAGCATACATGTAATTGAAGCAGGGTCTCAACTTTCACCCTCATTAGCCATTTAACCAGCAATAAATTGCCCTAGACCACGAAAGCCTGCCAATGGCTTTGCACCCTCCTGTCCTGGGATAAAACCAAAGCAGCTCCATTAAACTCCCAACATCAACCTGGATTCTCACTGGTGTAATGTCTTTAAGTCAAGCACCGTTACACCAACGCGAAGGCGATGGCGGAAGAGATTCAGAGCAAAGTCCCTTTGAAACCTCTGTGGTAACACAAGAGAGAGGCTGTAGACACTAAACCAGGTTAATACCTCTGCCCCTCGTCAGGAAATGGTAATTGGGAGAGTTGTTCCCGTTACGAGGCCACAGATCAAAATCTGAGCGTTTGCAATGGTATGAAAATTACACACGGGGTAGGAAAGTCAGAGCTTAATTGTTACAATTCCAAATACCATTGTTCTTGCCTTAATCTTAACTATCTGAGACAAAAGGAAAATATCTGACAAACGTATTTGGTCTGCATGTCTCATCTGCAGAAGAAATTAAGAGCTGTATACCTTTTGAGCAAAAAAAGATACTTGAAATCTCATTGAAAACAGATCAGAGGTTCCGTGGCCCACAGCTGTGCCTCAGAACTAGAGGTCTAAACTGGAGGAATGTTGAAAATCAAAGCCCCAAGGACCAGATGCCCATCTCAGATTAACATCCATTTGAAACAGGTCCCACTGAAGCTTCTCCCTGTACTTGACCCACTCAAGTACTGTGTCCAGCTTGGGACACTACAGTACAAGGACACTGAGGTTCTGGAGTGGGTACAAAGAAGGGCATAAAAGCTGGTGAGGGGATTGGAGAACATGTCTTATGAGGAATGGCCAGGGGGGAACTGGGGTTGTTCAGCCTGAAGAAGACCTTACTGTTCTTTACAGCTACATGAAAGGAGGTTGCAGTGAGATTGGTTTGGCTTCTTTTCCCTAACAACTTATGTCAGGACAAGAGGAAATGGCCACAAGTTGCACCAGGGAAAGTTCAGATTTCAATTTAGGAAGATTTTTGTTACTGAAAGAGTAGCTAAGCATTGGAACAGGCTGCCCAGGGAAGTGGTGGAGTCACCATCCCTGGAGGTGTTCAAAAAAACAGGTGAATGTGGTGCTTCAGGACATGGTCTAGTGGTCATGGAGGTGTTGGGTAGAAGGCTGGACTTGATGACCTTGGTCATTAAGACCTTGGTCTTTTCCAGTCTTAACAATTCTATGATTCTCAGGACAAACCTTTCGGTCCTGGTGCCAAGTGAGATCCTGCTCACCCTCAGTGTGCAAACACCAACGTGCAGCTGTACCTCCAACTTCCACAGCGCTTCAGAAAGGTCTTTGTTTTTCTCACATTTCTACATATCCAAAAATAGTAAGAGCACTAATGACAGCTAATGGGACTGGCATTTAATGAGCTCCTAGATCAAGAGCCCTTAAACTCTCAGATCTTCTAGTAGGTCATTAACTGTCAGAAATTATCTAGTCATCTATTTTAAGGCTTTTTCTTGGACTTGTTTCTGTAACATTCAGATGTTTCAAGAGCCTGAGCCTGTGCCTGCACTTCCCACTGATTTTGGTCATACAGAATCAAGTATCAACACCCTAAAGAAATGCATGTAAATCACATTGCTTTCAACTCAAGTGAAGTCCCTACATGTCCTGTTGATCCAGGTGTTTCCCCAGTACCAGCAAGGGCTCCAGGATCATCCTTTGAGGAGGAACAAAACCCCGACCAACTGAAAAGGTGGAGCTGCAAAAACCCAGGTTCCCTTCAGAGATTCCCACCCCAGGTGCATGTGGCTGGCTTAAAGGAGATGCTGTGCCCCAAGCTGTTTGCTGCTCTGCTGAGACAGGGAGGACAAGTAGATGACACAGCTGGCAGCAGCCCATGGCAGAATAATGGGCATGTCCTCACTAGGAAATGGAGCAAGGCTGTGCTCAGAGCTAGGTAAGGCCTGCCAGGCTTGAACCCAACTAGAGGTGGAAGAGAGAGGGTACAAGTCCCAGGTGGACACCATGCTGTGCCTTTTGAACATGAAATGCCTCTGGATATATCTTACTAAACTGCTTTCTTTTTTTTTTTTTTCCACTGTCTCTATATGAAATCAGAATCTGGAGGCTCAGAGAGAAGACAATATAGGTCAGTATTTTATTTTTTGTTTTGTAAACCTATAGCAGTTGAAATACAACCTCAAAGCTGCTCCTTCATCACCACTCCACAGCACAAGCAAACTGAGCAACTGCACATCCTTGGCCAGAATCCCAAACTGGTAGAAAGTAGAAGAATTTCCTGGCATTGGCAACACTCTTCTGATTCAGATCAGCCAAGGGTATGACCCAAAACAAACAAACAAACAAACGGAACCCAAACAACCACAAAAGTGGTAATTTTTCCTCAAGAAGAGATACAGGCTAATATTGCTTCTGCCACTTCATGACTAAGAATCACATCTGTGTCAATACTGAGAGACAGCAGTTGCTTCATCACCCCCTTATAGCATCAGTGCCTGAATTAATCTATCAGGAACCAGAAGACAAGACCTAGCAGGGCACCATAAGGCAGCTCCCTGCATCTTTTTACTTAGCTACACCTCCAGCACTATTTATTGCAGCAGTCATGTGTACCACCAGACAGTATTAGGTCCTGCTAATATACCAAGTTTACATCTTCAGTAGTAAATTAAACAGCACCAGGAAGCATTTCCAGGCCCAGGAACATCACCATCTACACTGGTATGGTCTGCAAACAGCCCCTAGCACAGGGATGGGACAGTTCAGGCTCATCTAGTTCAGCCACCCTGCAGGGAACAGGGACATCTGCACCCAGAGCAGGGTGCTCAGAGCCCTGGCCAACCTCACCTGGGATGGTGCCAGGGATGGGG
>JANHGL010016846.1:18720-62606 GCA_024611195.1 Ceyx melanurus
CGGCGGCAGGCGCGGTGCCGCCCGTGGTGGAGGTGTCGCGGCCGCCCCTCGGGCTGGCGGCGCCCATTGGAGCGGCTCCGACGCCCGGCGGGTGCGCGGCGCTCGGGGCTCTGCCCTCAGCCCGCTGCTCTCGCCGCCGCCGCCGGCGTTTCCTCGGGGAATGATCCAGGAGCATCTCCCCTGTCCTTCCCCGGCCGCCGAGGCAGCCGACAGCGGGACGGAGGAGGGGCTGACAGCCTGGGCAGCGCCGGGGGGCGGCGGGGTGAGCGATGCTTGGGAGAGCCTCATCCCAACCCGCTCCCTGCAGGCCTAGCCGGGTGGGCTCTGGGGTCTCAAGCGGTTTGGGTTTGGCAGAGAGATGTTGGGGTATAATCCCCGTTTCTTCCGCGGTGAGCCGGGATGCTGGGCCACAGGGTGCATTTTAGGGTCTGGGAGATGTGAGCAGCATCAGGCCTGTAAATCTGGGGATATGTGGTTGGGAGGAGGGAAGACCTGTGCCAAGCCTTTGCTTTTGGCTCTTGCCACTAACTCTGACAAGGTCAGGGTGAAGGGGTTTTTTTTCCAGCACGTTTATATTTGCTGCCTTATATTGAGGTGCAGTGGCTGTCAGTGAGGAATGGCTGCAGCAATGGCATCACAAACGTATACCCTCATGAAATCCTAACTGAGAAAGGCAGCCTCTGAATGTAATAAACTGAAGTGAACTCAAATGCCTGCAATCCGGCGTGGAGCCGGCGTGCTGCGGAGCGTGCCAATTTCACCTATGATAAATAGATAAGACTCTCTTGGTATTTGTGGTATTTCCGTGCACTGTACTGTAATAATAGAAATGACCTTGGATATCACAAAGACCGAGGCTGTTAACAGCAAGTTGCATTGTGATCTCTCAGGTGAATGGCTGCTTGTTTTTGTTTGGTTTGGTTTGGTTTGGAAAGTATCAAATGTGCTGCTGGATCATAGCGGGCAGACCGTCTGCAGCCATGCTGAGTCAGATTAAAGGTCCATTTAGCTGCTGTCCTCTCTCCCACAATGGCTGTTAGCAGATGGTATGGAAAAGAGTACAAGGGAGGAATGCGAGTGGAGACTAATCCTTCCTTCAGCATAACCTCCCTCCTTCTAACAGGATGAAGTGTCAGGGCTTTCCAGCATGAGGAAACACCAGTGTCCCCATCCTGAGGTGGTCCTACCTTTTTATCCAAGGTTCTCAAAAAAACCTGCCCTACAAAACACCTGTGAATGGAGAAAGCTGGGTGAGCAATAGGGTTTTTTTCACACCTTTCCTGTGTGGGAGTCGATTTTTTTTTTTCAAGAGCTGCGGTTTATCTTCGTGTGTATTATGTCTTCTTGTGTATGTAGGGCATCACTTAGCAGAATACCAATGCATCTGTATCTGTGTGTGTGGATTATTACAGTTATGATAAGAATCTGCCAGCAGAGGTCACCTAGCTACGTACTAAAAGGAATTGTAGCTTACTGAAGTAATAAACTTTATCAGTATCCCAAAGTTGGGAAAGAAATCACATATTTTTTTTTTTTGGCTTCTTGGTGTTTAAAATAAAACAAACAAAAAAGAAAAAAACCACACAAAGCAGCTGTGTGGGTTGAAAGATAGCTATCACTTTGTATAGAATACAAATATGCACAGCCTTTCCAGGCTGGTCACTTAAAGACTGCATTTCATGCCAGCACTTACTTAAAAGAGATTTATTTTTTTTTCCTTTGCTGAGATTCCTTTTTCTGTGATGTGCTCTTGCAGCCAAAATGACTCACATCAGTGTAAGATATTTTCGGCTTGCTCGAGATGCCTTGTTAGAAAGAATTTTGTTAGCTGGCAAAAATCACATCCCTGTTTCCTTTGAGGGATCTCTGAAGGTGCTATTCTCCCTTTTTCTTTTTTCTATGAACAAACAAAAAAGACCTTCAGCAGTTTATTGTAAGGTAAGGATTCATAAATATTATTGTTGTCAGAGATCCATATCCTCTGATTTCTGATAGCTCTGCTTACTGAGACTAACCAGAACCAAGCTATTCCTGCTGCTCGCTCCACTAATGGAAAAACAACTTTCTATTTGGTTGCCAGTGGCTCCAATGGGTCATTTCAGGCCACAGGGATTGCCAGGCCAGAAGGTGGGTTTCCCTAGGAAGGTGTCACCCCCTCTGACCTTTTCCTTGGGTACTGGGCAGGTCTGTGCCACTCAGAAGCACCCCTTGGGTGCTTCCAGGGAAGGAAGATTTGCTCCCTCCGTAGCTGTTTACAGCAGGAGTCCATGCAGCTCCCATCTCCTTGTAGCTTCCCCCCTTTCTAGCTGGGATGCTGCAGACATGGGGGTGAAGTCTCAGCTGGCCCAAGCAGGCTCTGGTTTTAATGTTCCTCTGGAAAGAGGCCGTGGCACAGAGTGGGTTTTCCAAAGGACATTTTGTATAGTGTCAGAAATGTGAAATGCCTGCTTATCAGCAGAACAATGGAAGGAGATTGTAAAACTGTGCCTTTCTGTCGAAGGAACCAGGGGAGCAACTCGCTGTTTTCTGCTGATTGGAAACACAATTCTCAAGTGAAAGTTGCATAACTTGACCCTTTATTTCCAGTACCTGCAGGGAGCTGATCCAAAGCCTGGAGAGGGGCTGTTTCCAAAGGCCTGGAGTGAAAGGACAAAGGGTAATGGTCTGAAATGAGAAAGGAGTGGATTGAGATGAGAAATAAGGAAGGAAATAAGGAAGAAGTTCTTTCCCAGGAGAGTGGTGGACACTGGCACAGGTTGCCCAGGGAAGTGGTTGAGGCCCCATCCCTGCAGATATTCCAGGTGGGGCTTGAGGATGCTCTGAGCAACCTGCTCTAGTTGCAGATGTCCCTGCTCTCAGCAGGGGTTGGGCTGGATGAGCTCTGGAGTCCCTTCCAACACAGACATCTCTCAAATTCACTCACCACACCTCTTGCACTGCACTTTTAGGGACCATCCAGTCTCCCTGTGCCCCTTCTTACATGGGAGGAGGGGGAGATGTGTGTGTGTGTCCCTTACAAAACCTGCAGATTTAAGAGCTAACTATCTGATTTGGGCCTCTGGCAACTGCCTTATTCTCATCTGTCACTACCCAGCCTACAAGGGTACAATTCTCCTCAGAGTTCAGAGAGTCCTTGGGCAGGAGTGATATTTCTTCCAGAGAAATTAATTTCTCCCCACCTCCAGTTAATGGTGTTTATCACAGGGTGTAGTGCCTGCCTCACACTGTGCTGGTGGATCCCTCAAAGTGCTGAGGAGAGGAGGAAGGTCAGACACTGCTCCAGCAACCTCATCCCACCAGTTTGGAGCACGTGGCTGGATCCTCTCCCCATCCCAATACCACCAATGGACATTTTCCTTCCACATACAGAGTCCTGTTTAACTGAAGAGGAATCATAGAACCACAGACTGGTTTGGGTTGGAAGGGACCTTCCAAGGTCATCTGGTCCAACACCCCTGCAGGGAGCAGGGACATCTGCACCCAGAGCAGGGTGCTCAGAGCCCTGGCCAACCTCACCTGGGATGGTGCCAGGGATGGGGCAGCCACCACCTCTTTGGGCAGTCTGGGACAGGCTCTCACCAGCTCAACCTAAAAAAGACACTGTATAAACCTCTGAATTTACCAGTGAGAACATGAATCCCATGGTATTCCCAACATCTGCCTGATTTCGCCATAACACTTCAGTTGGCTGAAGTGGTTTTCAGTCAGGGACACCCATGTACACCCTCCATTTCTACAGGGGCCAGAAAAGACTTCCAAGCTGCGTCCTTCCCAGAAACCAAAGCCAGCCAGCTCCAAGCCCAGAGAATTTGGGAAAGATCAACTGACCACTTGTGGGACTTTGTTTCTGCAAAATATCATAATCCTTCAGGATGGACATTCCCTCACTCCACCCACTCACAGTCTGTCCCAGGACTTAACTGTCCTTCCAGTTCAAAAACTCATCCCTTAGTTCACCTTGGGTGTCCTTAGCTACATGCTTTGTCCTCATCAGTTGTCCGGCCACTACGGGCGTAGCGGGCAGCGAGTGGATGGATTTCCTGCTGTTTACAATAATTTGTGTACATGCCTTTTGTTATCTGCTGTTCATCCCCAGCCTTCCCAGAGCTGTCTCCTTCCAAGGCGCCACCTCCTTTCGTAACCTCTTCAGAAGCGTAAAGTCGCCCTTGGCTGCGTCAGCGCAATCAAGAGAAGGGTTTCTACCAAGTCATCACAATCACCTCGTATAACTGTCCCGTCCATGCTTGACCTCTCTGCCAGGATTGCACCATCGGAAAGACTTTACCAATATTTTTCCTCTAGATAATTATAAGAGATAGTGTTGGACCACAGACAGACCCAGTGGCTTGAAAAATGCTTCTCTGAGTAACGGGTTTTGCAGCATCCACACGAACAACACCCGAGAAGGAGCATTTCCATGCTACCTCTTACACCCAGTCTTCTCCTTATTGCCTAAGCTTTTTGAATTAGGTCTGAACATTCGTAAAGCTTCTTCTTAGGGCCAGGTCACACATTTCAGCTCAACTTTTGGCTAAAACCAGCTGATTTCAGTTTATTGAAACAGATCTTCAAGTTCAAATCATTTCAGAAAGTTGCTGGGATTATATTGCTTTACTCTCCCATTTTAGAAATAAATATTTTAAAATATTATATTTCTTAAGGTAAACAATTTAAATCAAACAGAAATAGTTCCAAGGACATCTTCAAGGGAAAAATGTATTGGATGCTAGGGTTTTTTTTTAAATTACAGTCTTAAATGACATCCCAAACCCCCGCTGTACTATTCACATTTGTGATGTCTGCTTGAACCACCACTTTCCTCTTCTTTATCTAACTTTTTCCAGCACAAACCTTCCCAAATTGTATTTGCTTTTGTGGAAGCTTCTGAACACCAGCAGTGCACACACCACTGCACAGCACCATGCGAACAGGACACTGTCCCCACAATGACACCGGAGACAGAAAGAGAACCAGCAAAGCAGAAACATCAGCCAGAGAAGGTGCTTCCCATAAAAGCTTGTTAAACACACTCAGCAACAAGGTCCACAAAAGAAACAGCATTTTTTGTTTTGCTTTCCCCTTAAGATTCATCTCCCCTAACCCTGGTGTAGCTCCAGTGCCACAACTGCTCTCATGCTAACTGGGTGCTCCTCAGTAGAGTGGTTGGAGCCTGGGGAGTGTCATGTATTGTCCTGAAGATGCACATACTGGCCTTGCCAGGCACCTGCACTGGTTTATCCCCACTGCCTGTCGCTCCTGCTCTCTGTGGTTCTATGTGGTGCTCACATAAAGGGACCAAAGGAACTGATAAGGGCAGAACTTTGCTCTCCATGGTTTGAGCTCCAACTCCACACTCAGCACAGTCTCAACACTCTCTAAGCGCTTAGCCCCTCTCTGGGTTTGTTGCAAGCCCTGGTGTAGGTGTTTGATATGGACATAGTCCCTTGTCACTGCTACCATTGCCTGAGGGACCTCTTGTAGAATCAAAACTGTCCATAAGAGCAAGATTATAAAATTATACAATTGTTTTGGCTGAAAAAAACCCTTTAAGATCATCAAGTCCAACCATTAACCAAACACCAGATGGGCTGCAGCCTTATCTCCTGTCCCTGCACACCTCAAAAAACAATCTGCCTTTCAAGCTTGCTCATTCCCACAGCACTGAACAAGAAAATGCTGCTTCTGCAGACCGAAGCCATCCCTAGTGGCTTCATTTTCAGAAGATGCTCAGTTTCTTTCATCCCTGCCATTCAAACAGCTAATTTGGAGAAGGAGAGCAGCAGGAGCACGCTCCTGGATTTCACCTGCAGCCTGTCACAGTCTGCTACCTCCAGCAGCCCAAAAGATAAATGACCTTTCAAGCTTTAAACGAGATGAGTCTGACCAGCCCCTCTCACCATCCTGCTTCCCACCCCGCCTTTCATCTCGCGGGCAATCTTGTCAGGAACACGAATGATGCATCGGACTCATCCTGATAAGGGCAGACAAGGCTCCGAGAAAGTCTTTTACAACTCTGCTTGAAGCTGAAGAATTGCCTTGAGCAGGCAGAGATCCCAAAAGGGGCAGGGGTGGGATTTTCCAGAGCTGTAACCACCTCACCTGATACCGGAAAGGATCGGAGCTAATCGCCGCTTTAACTAATTACTACAAATGCCCCTAGTTTAGGGGGGAGAGATGAAATCATGCAAATGAGGCGTGTTCCCTTGGCTTAGCTCTACGTGCAAGCTCAGCTACAGGGAGGTGCCTTTGAAATGGATATGAGGTGAAGTCCCTAAATGTTCCAGGGGTTGGGTTTGACTGTTCTCTCTCTCAGTTGCACAACAAACAAACAACGAGAGGGCTTTGTTCATTTTAACACGGGAGTAAAAAGAAATTATCACTTTTAGCCTTTGTCTTCGGGACACTGTGTTTATAAAGTCAGTTTGCTCTTCGGATGCATTAAAAAACTAATTCAAAAATAAGTTATGGCTTCACTCCTATTAATTTGGATGATGCTCAGAGATCAGAGCCCAGCTCATGAACTCAGCTTTACTCTGAGATCAAGGTATGGGCAGGTTGAGGGAGGTTCTTCTGCCTCTCTATGCCCCACTGAGGACACAGCTGGAGTTTTGTGTCCATGGCTAGGCTTCCCATCTCAGGAGAGACAAGGAAACACTGGAGAGTCCAGTGGAAGCTGCTGAGGAGCTTGAGCATCTCTTAGGGAAAGGCTGAAAGCCCTGGGGCTGTTGAGCTGGAGCAGAGCAGCCTGAGAGGGGAGCTGAGCAATGCTGAGCAAGAGCTAAAGGGCCCTGGGGGGCAAGAGGATGGGGCCAGACTCTGGGCAGTGGTGCCAGGACAGGACAAGGGGCACCCAGGAGGAGAAAGTTCTTTGTTATGAGGGTGTCAGAGCCTGTGCCAGGCTGCCCAGAGAGGTTGTGGAGTCTCCTGCTCTGGAGAGATTCCATCCCCTCCAGACACTGCACTGCTCTGGGTGCCCCTGCTGGAACAGGGGCGTGGCACCAAATGATCCCTAGGGGTCCCTTCCAACGTCTCCTATTCTGTGCTTCTGTACAGCTGCTTGAAAAAAAAACCCACAGTTTTTTTTGTTGGTTGGTTTGTTTTGATTTTTTTTAAAGTTTTTAAGTTTGTGCACTGTAGCACAAAACATCTATCTTCAGTAGATCCATCTTTCACAGCCAAATGCACCCTGTCTCCCAAGGGCTCAGCACCAACCTGCCATCCAGGCTGTGTATAATTGATGTGGTTGTAAACTGAGAAGGAACAGGTGGATATTTTGGTGAAGGGCATCAAACTTGGCCTCTTCAGTCCCCTGGGGTCCACTTTGCACCACAGGAGCTCCATGGGTTATTCTATCAGACTTCTAATTGCTTTTAAAAATCCTGTGCTTATGTTTTTTGGGGGGGGGGGATGGATTTTGAGGGGAGAAGAGGTCTTCTAAAGTCTAAAGAGAGTCCTTTATATTTGCTAAAGACTGGAGCTGTTCTCAAGCTTCAAAACATGTCCTCCCAAAAGTCTTTGATAAGAGGTATCTCACTCCTTCCCAACTTTGCCACTATTTGCCATCTAAATAAACCCGGAATGAGCTGCCTGGTGCACACACCAGCTAGCACAGGTGACTGAATAACTCAGGAGAGAACCCAGCCTTGCCCCAACCGACTAAAGCTGTTGGCAGGAGTTCAGGGGGAACCACTGTCAGACCTTGTTAAACCCCGAGCTTCAGCCGCTGCAAAATTAATCCACTGTGACTATTTCAGGCACCACTTAGGAGGCCAGGCTCGAAGAGTTCGGCTTGTGGTTCATCTTGGGGGAGCAGGAAGGAGGGGAAAGAATGACAAATTTAAAATTAAATCAAACAAGAAGAACAAAAATAAAAAAGACTCAACAGCCAACCGTTCACAATGGCCTGCTGGGAGCTCGTTCTTTTTACTTCTGATTTACAAGTTACATATGGCGGGTTGTTTACATTCTGGTACTGGTTTATGTTCTTCCAGAAAGGAGAAATTCCTCCAGTACATTTTGATTGCTTTCCTGTATGCCTCTCTCCCCCAACACCCCCACCCTCAAGTATCTGGTTTCACTTAATATGCCCAGAGGTTTCCGGAACAAAAGAGGTTGTTGGATTTTTTTTTTTCTTATTTATTTTCAATTTTTTTTTTTTAATGGCTAAACAAAAAGTCGCCTATTTTTTCCAGGAAGGTTGAGGCTGATTCGTATTATGTGACTGAGTCCATGCCTGCAGACTCTTCTTTGCATACAGGCTGTTATGGAAGCCACATCTTCCTGTGCTATACGAGTGAACAGCTCCAGCTGCATCTGCTGCACACACATCCACAGAAGCATAGGATCATTTTGGTTGGGAGAGACCTTTCAGATCATCTATTGCAACCACTAACCCAGCCCTGCCAGGGCACCACTGCCCCATGGCCCTCAGCACATCTTCACATCTTGGAAACCCCTCCAGGGGTCACAGGGATCCACCCCTGCCCTGGGCAGCCTGGGACAACCCTGGAGGGGAAGAAATTGTTCCTCAGCTCCAACCTAAACTTCCCCTGGTGCAACTTGAGGCTGGTTCTTCTTGTCCTGGTGTTTGTTCCTTGGGAGACCAACCCCACCTGGTTCAACCTCCTGTCAGGAGCTGTCAGAGACAGAAGGTCTCCCCTGATTCTCGCAGGTTCCTCAGCCACTTCTCACCACACTTTTGCTTTAGGCCCTTCCCCAGCTTTTCTGCCCTTCTCTTGCCATGCTCCAGTTCCTCAATGTCCTTCTGGGAATGAGTGGCCCAAAACTGAACCCAGGATTCAAGCTGTGGCCTTCAATACATCTCAGTGGATTCCATAAACATCCCCATAGAGAGTGTTCCACTCACACCTTTGGTCACATTTACATTGTGAACTACCCCAGTTAGAGCAAGACTCCTGGTCTTAGAGTCCTGCTCTACAGACTCAAAATCTCAGTCTACCAAGAGAAAAGGGTAAAATATTATTGTTCACACAATGAGGAAAAAAATTAGGTTTCCTTACTTTCCAAAGAATCCACAGCAAAGCTAAAGGTGATTCAAGATTTCATAGACCTCTGATTGCATGCTGCAGCAGAGATAATCTATGGTTAAAACGAGTGCACAAGCAGTTTTTAACTTAGTTCTGTAGGCAGAGCATGTATTTATTGATGTCTAATCCATTTGTGCGAATTCCAATCCTGTTCCCATAGGTTCTGCATCCTGGGCTGCAGCACGTACAGGGACATGACTCTTCCCATCCATTTGGCACTTGCAAGACCACAGGTGCAGAACCATGTCCAGTGTGGAACTTCCCAGGGAAGGAAAGACAGACATTGTGGAGTGAGGCCAGTGGAGGCCCCAAAGTGGTTGGACGTCTGGAATATTTGCCCAAGAGGAGAGGCTCAGAGAACCAGGTCTGGTCCTGGGAGACCATATTTAAGTATTGAAATGTTGCAATAAGACTTAGAAAAAAAACTAGGAGATAATTTTTACCTAGGCCTGTAGTGACAGGACAAAGGGTGATGGTTTTGAGCTTAAAGAAGAAAAATGTAGAGATTGGATATGAGGAAGAAATTCTTTAGCATGAAGGTGGTTGCACAGAATGACCAGAGAAGATGTGGATAACCCCATCCCTGGAAGTGTTCAAGGCCAGGCTGGATGGAATTTCAAGCAACCTGATATACTGTAAAAAATGACCCTGTTCACAGCAGAGAAACTAGATCATCTATAAATGTCCCTTCCAACCCAAACCTTCCTGTAATTCTATGGACAGCTTTAAGGAGGGAAGGGATAGGCAACATCTTGCTGCTGCCAACAGCTTCCTTACCAGAAGATACACAAAACACATAGAGGCTCTTCTCAGAGGTTCACAGTGACAAGGGGCAATGGACACATGTTAAAACATGGGAAGCTCTGATTAGATTTAAGGGCTGCTTTGGTTTTACCACAGCAGTGTTCAAACTCTGGAACACTTCCACAGAAGTGGGCCCAGCTCCATTTTTGAAGACTCAATGGGAAAAGCCCCTGAGCAACCTGATCTATTAGCCCTGGTTTGGGTAGGGTTTTGAGCTAGATGACCTCCAGATGTGCTTTCCAACCTGAATTGTTCTGTGAGTCTATGAATCCTAATTTCTAAAGTCTTTAATGACCAGGCCAAGTGCCAGTTTGACATTCCTTTGCAGGCTGAAAAGAGAAGTTAGCTTGTGGCTGAAAAGCTGGCTATGCTCATTGGGCAACTGCCTTTCAAGCCCTACCATTTCCCAGTGTGACTGGGGAGCAGAGAAAGGAAATGGAGCAGTTGTCATAGTCTTCAGGTCTGCCCTTCCCCATACATTGTGGCTTGACTCATCTCTAGCTGGTGAAGGGCCTGGTGAATAAATCTTATGAAGAGCAATTGAAGGAGCTGGGACTGTTTAGTGAGGAAGAGGAGTGGAGACCTCATCACTCTCTAGAACTGCCTCAAAGGACATTGTAGAGAGGTTGGTGCTGGTCTCTTCTCACAGTTAATTAGCGATAGAACAAGAGGGGATGGATTCCAGCTGCACCAGGGAGGTTTAGACTGGATATTATGGAAAAATAGTTCACAGAAAGAGCAGACAGAGACTGGAACAGGCTGCCCAGGGCGGTGGTTGAGTCCCCAGCCCTGGGTGTGTTGAAGGGTCATTTGGATGTGGTGTTGAGGGACATGGTTTGGGGGTGAACTTTGGAGAGTAGGGTTAATGGTTGGATTCGATGATCGCAAGCGTCTTTTCCAACCTCAATGATTCTATGAGCACAACCCCTTCATTCATCACCCCATAGCACACACATCCACCTCTGGAAGAAGGGTTACAGACAGCTCCATGTTCAACAAGATGGCTCTGGAAGCTGGACTTTATTCCAGGAAGATATTACTACAACCATAAATTTAGCACATTTGGAGCTATGTCTCACTAGCTGAAGACGATTTTTTCACACCCTGGATAGAGCAAAAAACCACTCGTTGCTGTCTTTGGCCACCTTTCCAAAGAAGAACTGGAAAGTGACATACTGGTGGGAAAATCAAAACAAAGATCACCTTCAGAAAAAGTGAAGGTGGCCATTTCTTTAGTTCAACTGGGTTTGACTGCCTTAGATCTGGAAAAAGACATGGATCTCCACATATTTCCCCACAGACAGGAATAAAAAGATACAAGAGATCTCAAAGGACCCATGCGGCAGTGATTAAACAAGCTTAATGGTACCAAAAGAGATCTGGATTAAATAAGTTATCCTGCTTGTGAATTTTATGGAACAAACTTTCTGACAACCAGAAACATTTGTAACTTACAATTTCAGAATATCAGAGAAAACCCAAACTGAGTCCACCAAGGGACTCTTTCACCCTGTACCTTGTCTCCGACATCAATCAAGAACCAAGGAACTGGGGAGGAGAAGCTTAAAAAAAGTCAGTCTTGGAGTAACTCCAGAATGCTTTCCCAGCATCCTACAACAATAGGGTGTCTTTAGGTCACCTAATCCATCCCCTGCTCAAAGCAGGTCTGATTAGAATGAGTTGCTCAGGACTTGTACATTTGAGTCTCAAACATCTCCAAGGATGGAGTCATCCTTTGCTAATGCCTCTGCCATGGATTTGTCCAGGTATTTTATCAACCCAGGTAAACTTCAAGGCTCTCCAACATCCTACAGAAAGGCATTCTCCAGAGCAACTACTGAAGGAATTACTGGTAGCTGCAGTAAATTAAAACCAAACCCCAAATCAAATGCTACATCAGGTAGAGAGAGAGATGGAGATAATATTGTCATTGTGAACATTAGTGGTGTCTTTGCTACACTTATTCTGTCTTGAAAGAGCATGAGAGAGAAACAACAGGAGTTAGCAGCCTCATGGGACTTTCATACAAAAATAAATTAAGATGAGTGGCCAAGAAATGTAACGCACCTTTATAAAATCATCACCTTGCCATATATTGCAAACCAGAAGCACAAAATGTTTCCTCTCCAGCATGTCAGGAAAGGAAAAAAAAAATAAATCTTTAAACACTGAAAAATTATGTTTTTAAGAGGATTAAAGTTCAAGAGCAACAGCAACATATCATCTACGGCAGTCATTTGCCCAGGTCATCAACAGCGGAAATAGATATTTACATACATGGTCCATATGATGCATTATAAAGTCCAACAAGGGATGTTGAAACTGTGCAGTCCTAAGGCATTTGTCTCTGAACAGATGTAAGGCTGCACAATCTGCTCACCAAGTAAAATGAACCAAAATTCCAACAGACAGGCTCAGCTCTGATCCCTGGGTTCTCTGCTCCACAACTCAGGACTCACCCAACAGCTGCTTTTGGGCTGCTCCTTTAGGAGAAACCAGTTCCACTCTCCCTTGAAAAATGAAGTCACTCATAAACACTGAGGCTAGACAACCCATTGTCTGGGGCCACTAGAATTGGAATAACCTGTTCCACAGAAGTACTTCCCAACCTTACGGTCCTCATCTTGACAGTACAGCCAAAGCATGGAAAAACGGTGGCATTTGCAAACTGGACTCCAAGGAACCATGAAGTTAGATGCTGTGAAACAGCGAAAAAGACTTTTGTTTTACTAAGCAAGGTACTGGAATCCAAGTTACAAGCCAGAGAAACCTATGACCTACAGGAGTCTCGGCCAATAACCTTCTCCATGAGTTTGGCTCTTGACACCAGAGAAAAATACTTGAGTATCGTGACCATTTAAACATCACACTCACCTAGGAAGCAAGAGAACCATACACTTATTCTCTAGGTAGGAAGCCCACAGTAGGGACCCTGGTTCATTATGAGATCTCATACATCTGGTGGACTTGAGGCTCAGTGACCACCACAGAAGCATGACACAAGTCTACAAGACAAGACATTTCAGGTAACACAGCACTGAAATCCCAGCTATGTGGAAACGCATTGAATGGCCAGTGATGGGGTAAGAAACCATGGAAATTAAGGGGAAAATGGGTTCCTTTGTGGAGAGGAGTGGCCCAAGAATTTAGCATCCATGTTAATAAGAAACAATGTAAATTGAGTTGCATCTACTTCACTTGTCTGGTTTTTATTTACCCTTCCTCCCCTTTTTTGGAAGAGCATCACAGAGCAAAACAGCCCAGAAGGGAAACCAGCCTGATAAATAGACCATCAAGAGAAATAATTAGTCTAGATAGGAAATTTAAATAGGGGGAGCCACTAATCAGCTGCTCTCTCTGCAAGGAGGAGGCTGGGAAAGTAATTTAAAAAACCCTTTGGAGGAGACTCTGAGGCAGAGCGTAAAGTAAAAATACAGATGGCCAGAAATTAGAGCAAGTCTGTGTGCAGAGGAACAGGTGGCATTGGTTAGAGGCAGGGTGGGAGGGAGCTCTGCTTACCCCCTCCAATTCTTCTCATGACTTTACCTTCTGCTTGGCAGTGCTGTGAGCTGGGAAGGGGAAAAAAAAAGCTCCCTCCAAGCTGGTGAAGCTGTCTCCAGCTGGGACACTGCACTGCTAGCAGTCCTGCTTGGTTCCCAGGGGCTGCACACAAAGCCCCCTGCACCAGAAGACTGATCCTAATTCAACTCCTTCAGTGCTGGCCTCACAAGTAGAGGGGTAACTCCTCACCCCCAGAGCCCCTGCCAGCATGAATGGGAGGGAAGCTTTGCCTGGGCAAAACAAAGCTAAATAAAACCACCAGACCCTCCCTTGCTTATAACCCTCCCAGAAGATGAAGCTTTGTTAGAATCAGACTCAGTCTACCACCAAGGCAATAGGGAGTGGACCACGGCTCTGTTTTGCACTCATCAGACTCCCTTTTGCTCCAGGACCTCACTGTTCCTTCCATTCCTGCAACCAAAACTTACAAGGTCTCTAATTGAGATCACCCTGTTGACCACCATCGTGGCATCTGGGCACCTGCAAAGGCTGCTGTCTTATCAAGCAGGGCTACAGGCTGGTCCACGATGGTGCTCCAAACTCAGAGGCCATACCAGTGTCAGAAACAGTGGAATTCCTGAAGGGAAATTGGGATAGACAAGGCTCTGGAAGGCAAATAAAATTCTTCACCCCAAGGAAGTTTGGATCTTCAGCTTCCATTCAATTTGGGAAACTCTAGCTGACTGAAGCCCAGGGCTAAGCAAACTCATGTCTCCCAGAATGGAATCCATTACCAAGCTGGAATGCCTCTAATTATCCTAACACTAATAACGTTAGCTACTAAAATAGCTCAGAAAAGGATAAGTTACAAACGTGGTTTTCAGCCTGTGGGTTTCGAATGCACGGAGGTTGCCAGGAGGGGTTGAGAGCAGGGACACAAACCTACTTTCTTGCATTTCTCTTCCATCTAGAAAACTCACCCACCGGCTTCAGACCCAGTCGCATAAAGAACAGATGTTTTAGTTGCTATATAGGCACCCAAAGAGGCAGCCTGGATTTCAGAAGAAAAGAGCCGACAGATTTTTCTCTTCATTTTAGATAGTGAGGAGAAAATCGTTTACCCTGGATAGGAATGATCAGGTTTCCTTCCCTTTCTATATGTGAAACCATGTACCTTATGACTCTATGAAAGCATTAAAAAAAAAAAAAAAGGTGGGATGGTTTGGGGTTTTGTTATTTTTTTTTTTCAAAACACCAGAAACCAGACTTCTGTCTACCTCATATAGCAGAGGGGAAGTTCATACCAGGTTACATCTGTCAGTGCTCAACAACCAGGAATTCGGTCGATGCCTTTACCCCTCGCTAAGCGATGCATTATGGAAGATGACCTGGCTGAACGCCTCACCCCAAGGAGAAAATAGGAGCCTGAAGAAAACTGGTGCCATATTTTATAGAGGATTTTCTTTGGCTAACGTTGAAGTTTTCCATAGAAAATTAAATTCCCACCCAAAATAGAGTTTGCTCTCCAGCTAAATCCTCTCTGATTTATGGATTGAGATGATGGTTGGGTTTTTCTTTTTTTTTTTTTTTCCCCTCCCTCTTAATACTGGAGGCAGGGGCAACTGCCTCCAAAAGCAAGTTTCAAAGGGAAAGCCACAATTTTCTTTACATCTTGTATTTGGACTTTTTAGGAATGCTTTGTGTTTGTTAAAAAAAAAAAAAGAAAAAGAAAAAAAGGGTTTTGAACTGATCAGGGTGTTGCTGCCAGATTTCAGACTAATCTGAAAGTCAAACCCCAAGGGACTGGAGTGAGTCTGAACAATATTTCCACACAGGACATTTTTATAGTGAGAGGCAAAGACCTAATAAAGGGCAGCAAGCAGGTGAGCAAATTAAGGAGAAGAAAAGACGTGTCAAGAGAGGATTTCATATCAAAGGATTTCCCCTTGATTAGGCAGGACTGCCGCTGAAGAAAATAAACCAGATCATTCCTGTCAGGAGACTGGTGATTCTTCACAAGACCATCAGAGGAAGAGGTAAAGAAGAAACAAACACAGAGACGTGGTAGGTTTCGGTAACGTGGAGGTCACAGCTAAAAATTCAAGCCCTTATTAGTAGTTAGGGGGAAATTACCTTCCTAAAGACATGCCAGTGACCTTCAACTCCTAATATAGTCTACAGGGATTTGGAGTCCAGCTGTTCATACACACTCAGAACACCCAAATTGCAGATGATTGGTATGACTCAGTTTGCTACCTTTCCTAAATTTGTCCCCACTGGAAATCCCTGCCAATTGTTCAAACAGGAGGGGAGGAAGGAACACGGCCATTCCCCTGGGAAACCTAAGGTCAGTTCCACACTTGGTCAAGGGTTTCCCTGCCCTTCAGCACAGCCTTTGGGGAGCAGATCCTTCCTCAAGCATTGCAACAACAGTTGCTCTAAAAAAAAGTCCGGCTTGCAAGCTCACTGAAGAAAAGGGAGAATCATCAAACCACAGAATGCTTTGGGTTGGAAGGGACCTTAAAGATCATCTGCTTCCAACACCCCTGCCAGGGGCAGGGACACCTCCCACTAGACCAGGTTACTCCAAGCCTCATCTAATCTGGTCTTGAACACATCCAGTGATGGAGCAGACTCCCCTGCCACTGTTTGGCTCAGACTTTAACAATCCTGGACTGAAATATGCCAAAGAAACACTGCAGCTATGGATGGGTCAGTCTTCCAGGGGCAATTACTAAGTAGGCTTTGCTTGTGATTGTTCCTGCAGGGGCTGGAGTTAAGCACCATCTTTAACAGATGCTGAATGTCACAAATGGTGTAAGATGCAGGACAATGATAGCTGGTGCTTCGTTAAAGTCATTGTTCCCTCCATCCACACACTGACACTAACCAACAGTTTTATCCCAACTATATTTTTATTTCCCACTTTGTTTTTTGGGGGTTTTTGGTGTTTTTTGAGAGAGACTAAAGAGGGAAAATAGGACAGTTTAGTCACCCTAGCTTCATCTCATTTCACCTTTGGAAATAAAAGAAATAACAGAGAGAGGAGAAGAGAAATAAAATAAAATAAAAACACAAGAACAAAAAGGTGACAATAAAGAAAAACCAAATCTCATCTAAATTAAAAAGACATTTAATTCTAATCTCCCTCCAAATCTCCTTTTAATGAAGGGTCAATTCCTTCTGAAACCTATGGAATAATTACTCCAAAGCATCACAGAATTAGTTCCACCTCCAGCAAGTCAGGGAGTGATGAGCCACGGCCAAGTTTGAATAAATGGATGTAAATCGAGATCCCCTGGCCCTCTTCCAAGCTGGCCAGACACAAGGCAGTTCTGGTCTTGAAGTCACATACCTCGTGTATCTACACTCAGAGCTGATCATGACTCTGTCTGGGTTCATCGTGTGCTCGTTAACAAAACCTCGTTACCATCCTTTACTGAACTGTATCTCTGCAGTGGCCTGGTGCTTACAGCAACAGGCCAGGGTGGTGTAAAATGCATCTCTTAACAGGTTTCAAACTGCTTGTTTGACCTCAGAACAAAGAAAATTGCTTCTTGCCTTGCTTGGAGCTCCCTTTCTACAGGACTCCACATAAAAGGAACAAAGCTCCAGGTTTGCCTGGCCTGGAATCAGAAGGTACTTGAAGGCAGAGGAGGAGGAAGAAGGAAGACAACTCCAGTCCTCTCCCTCCCCTGTCCCACTTGAAATGTTTTCTTCAGCCATGAAGCTCTTCCAGGATGACTCTGAATCCCATGGATGGGAGAGCACAGGTGGAAAGTCAGATCCCAACTCATCCTGAGGTTGGGTTTGACACCAAAATGCCTCCACTTCAGCACAGAGGCAGTTTCTGGAAGGAAGGTTCCAGTGCCAAACACAGAGGGGTTGTGAACCACCCAGAAGAATTTCTGCTCCATTCTCTAAACTACAACCTCTTCCTAAAGTGAACACAAGATACTTTCCAATATAAATAGACAAATGTCTCCACTTGGAAGTTCAAGTTAAGATGTAAAGACACCTCACTGGTGAAAAAACAACCCAGAAAAAGGTTTAAAGATCAGGCCCCCCCCCCGCACACCCCATGGCAAGGGACATGCCCTGAGATTTAAGAACAATTCCTAACGAGAAAAGCCCAGAATGGCTTAAATGTGACTTCATCCAAAAAAATAAGTGTGGCTCAGACGTGAGTAACAAACCCAGAAGTCATCTGGAGGCCAAACAACAAGTGGATGAATTAAGACGAGGCCAAAACGATCAGAAAAAGGAAATAAAGGTTTATAATCTGTCTAACCTGCCTCGAAAGCACAGGTCTTTCCTACATCAACATTCCTTAGCAGTTAGTAAGAGATAATAACATGATTATTATGGGGTTTCTAGAGACAGCTCAGGCAACAGTAAAGGAAATTCACACTGCCACAGAAGAAAACCACAAAAGAGGGCTCTGCATTTAAAGGTTGTCTGCTCTGGACATTTCAGCTATTCATTGAGCAAATATTAGTAGCCTAACTATTCAGGCTGGCAAGGGATGGGGTTCAAATGTGACCGAGGAGGATGATTAAACCAAGTGTTTATGCAGCTTTCCCAGGGTAGGCTGTGCCTGCACTGGCAGAGGAGGCAGGCAGACACCCCTCAGTTGGGTTTGACCCATGGACAACACCAGGCAGTGGATTCTGCAAGGAGATTTTTTGGGATGAAGAATTTATTCACTTAGAATAAAAAAAAAAAATTAACAAAATAAAATAAAAATGGGGTTTTGGGCCTACCAAAACTATTTGCAAACTCAGGGAATAGTTTCCACCAAAAGCCTGAAAACATTTCAAGGAAGCAGTGTTTTGTTTAGACTTTTCTTTTTACTTCCCTCCCCCCTTAGAAATGCCTCTGCTTGAAGCTGTACCTTGGGGCCAGATTGCTTGACTCTAAGCAGACTAAGCTCGAACAGAGATGCTGCCATTTCACGCTGAACCTTGTCAGTGCTCTGCTTTCATGGGCCAACCCAAAGAAATCAGTGACTTGCACAGCTCTAGTAGGACCAGCTGGAACAAACCTACTGGTTTGGTAATCACAGGGAAAGACTGGAACCAGTGCCAGTAGATGCAGTTCAGGAAAAGACACAGTGTGACCTGGAACAAGAAAGAGAGAGAACTTCAAGATGAGGGAAATGCTTCATATTGGCTACTCAGGAGCTATGCTGAAAAGCCTGGACTCTGCATGAGAAGGAGCATGAAGGATCCCAGCTTGGCACCCTCAGGGAGCTCTGGGAAGGAGATAACCCAAGAAACAACTATCTGCTGTCAGCAAAGAGGCCAGCAGAGCTGATTCACAAAGCACTGAAGCAGTGGGAGTCAGCTCGTGACAGTCCTCCAGGCTCCTTGAAGGCCATCAGCTTATGCTTAGCATCAATATCTAGCAAGAGGATGATGAACTCCTGATGGGATGTTCCACTTGCTGATGCACAGAGAAGAGAGAGACCTCCCCTTTCCCAGATGTAGGCATGCTGGGGGAGGGTGAAGGGGCACTGAGCAGACTCCCAGATAGGTGCCAAGTCTACCTAGACATCTCCCACAGCAAATTTGTCCTTCAGCCTTCCCTTTTTGATCAGCTATAGGGAGCCTAGTCTCCCAGTTTCTAAATGAAAGGCTTTAGCAGAGACTAAGATGTGAGATAACTCCACATCCACTTCTTGGATTTTCCAGCATGGAAGAGTAAGACACACACACACACACACACACACACACACACAGACGTTAAGATCCCATCCCAAAACATTTCTCCAGATCCCAGTTTTCTGCTGCTCAGGGACTTCCTAAGCCAGAGGTGCCATCCTTCTATTCACCAGCACTTCACAGGGCTTTACTGCTTTTCCCTCTATGGCTCCCATGATGGAGGGGGGTGGGGAAATATCCAGCTGGATACAAGCCAAGAACTGTGACCTCAGATGATGGCATTCCCTCATACAGCTTATCTTTGCGCCGATGGGGGTTTGATGAAGGCAACTTGATCTCATTTTTGGATGCTTGGGAATTTTGGCCGCCGCCGCAGAGACGTTCTGGACATGTGCAAACGCCCACCAGTTCACACTAACTCCTACTCATTTTCCGCTCCATCGTGGAGGGCAGAAACAGACCCTCAACCCATAAATCAGGTCATGGTGTGTTTGTCCCCGTGCCATGAAGAATTCTCTGAGAATCCTGCAGCTGAAGGCAGGAAATTCACAGCTGAGACCAGTTCCAGGGCTGGAGCCTGGGCAACTGGCAAGCAACTGCAGCGAGAAATTTTGGAGTTATTGAGCTGAGATTTATGCTGCTGGAATTCATCACAAATATTTCACTCTCAGCAAGAGGTGGGAAAGAGGGAAAGATCACTTTGCGTGAGACAGATTACATAGGCAGGGCTGTCTCTCATCTCACTTTGGAGGCATCATGAGAGCTGTAGCGCACCAAGCCTTTTGGGAGGGGAGAGGGTGGCTCAGCAGCTCCATCCAAGCTTATCTCCAGCAGCCTCCCGGAATTCAGTACCTCCTCTCTGATGGGTCTCCACTAGAAGCAGCATCAATTGCTTGCCACCTCTTCCTAAATGAACAGCAGTGAGGGAGGAAGGGATCATAATAAGGTGAAAATTTGGCTCAGTGTGTTTGCATTGTCACAAAAGCTCCACTGTGAGGAGGTCTTATCACCTCCAGGATGTCAGAGAACTCTGCCAACAGCCAGTTCAGTAACCACACAAGTTCTCGAGTGCTTTGCAAAGCATTTGATGTGGAAGAGGTTGCTTTAACCCAGAGACAGGACATGGGTCAACAAGGGGCACCAACAGGAGCCCAGGAGGTTCCATCTGAGCAGGAGGAGAAAGTTCTTTGCTGTGAGAGTGCCAGAGCCTGGCCCAGGCTGCCCAGAGAGGCTGTGGAGTCTCTTTTTCTGGAGAGATTCCAAACCCCCCTGGACACTGTGCTGCTGGGCCCTCTGCTCTTGGTGACCCTGCTGGAGCAGAGATCCCTTCCTACCATGCTGGGATTCTGTGATTCTGTCTGGTATTTGCACTCAATCTCTAATTTGCTCTTTACACACACAGCTGTAAAAAGCAGTGTCCAGTCAGTCCCAAAGAGCTTAGAGACCAGGGAAAGGAAATTTTTGCAGCAAGACTCCAAGTTTCTAAGTGGCAAGGAGGGTTCAAACTGGTGACAACAGGGCAGTTTGCTCTGGTGCCATGCAAACTCCCCCCTCCACGGGCACCCAATTCCCACCCCACCCCAGTGTGTCTGCAGAAGCCTCTGTCACCGTATCCTAAATGCCATGAGGAGCGTGAGTCAGACACCTGGCAGCCCATTCCAGTGACCTTTGCAAAAGCTGGTTTCATTCTGTGATCCTTTCTTCCTACTCCTCCTCCACCCCACTAGTCCCCGCCTTTAATGAGTAACCATATCTAAATACCTAAATCTGGTTACTCTTGCACAGCCCTCGATTTGGAAGGAAGTTGCTGGGATGAGGCAATACCTCAACTTTGACCTTTTCACACCTTCACAGAGCTTTTCTTCTGGAATATTTAATATTAACCCAGGAAACATCCCAAGTAGGTCTCTAACACACAGATCCAGTTCTGCTCGCTCATTCTCAGCCCCTCAAGGAAACAGGGACGTAGAGGAGAACACGAGTCCCACTTTATCTACCTAAAGCCTCTTGGGGGTTGTGCAACTTGTTTACAATGGCAAATTTTGGCAGCCAGGGCGAGGAACCTGGGATGGGATTCCAGTTCAGCTCGAAGCACCTCTCAACAAGTCCCAACGAAAAACGTGCACCATGTAAATTTCGCCACCCCAAGTTCAGACTCCGACCTGGCTCCAGCAGCATGTGCACAGGGAACATTCTCAACACTGCCTACCTACGCTGTGTTCTTCCCAGATCATCTCGCCAGATGAGTTTCTCCCATCTAAACCACTGGGATGGGTACTGGTGTTGAGTAGGTTGGTGCAAAGTTCAGGTGGCCTTTCTCCTGCAAGACCTGCTGATGGACGATCAGGGTCAAGTTCTCATCCAAAGCTACAAGGCCAGTATCAGCAAAGAGCAGCAAGAAATAATTGCCCATAAGTCAACTGGTCAGAGAATGTTTCCTGTATGCCTAGAAATGGATCTATGTGATCTGACCACTAATGTGCTAACTCTTCCTTCTGCTACTGGGATAGGGACAGAAAAGTGATATCTGCCTTCCAGTGTGGTGAATTTTTCCACAAGCCATCTATTATTTATTTTGGACCAGCTACAAAAAAAAAAAAAAAAAAAAAGAAAAATAAATAAATTACAGAATCACAGAATGTTAGGGACTGGAAGGGACCTAGAAGATCATCTAGTCCAACCATCTTGCCAGAGCAGGATCAATTGGAAGCCTAGAGCCTAATTTCTTTGGGATATGGGGAAAACTCCTTTTCCCACCATAATTCCTTAGTTATGAACACATATGGAAGTGGAAGCAGCTACCCAAGTGGCTGGTTATCCAAGCTGGGGTGGAGAGTTGCCTTTGATAAAAGAATCTGAAATGGAACCCTGAAGTTTTGTTTCACAAAAAATTTTGAACCACGAAATCACTGTTTGGGTTGATCCAAATCTATTTTCTGGCCTAGACAAAATAAAGAATTTCAGGGTCATGTCCACCAGTTGCTGAGTAGGTATCTCCCCACACATTTTGGATTCAGTCACATGAATTATAGTTTTCTTTGAGGGTACAAAGCAAAGCTGTGATCCATGAGCTCCAAGCAGAAATCCCCAACATAGTAGAAAAGAGCAGACTGCAAGTGAGAAATTCAGGGAAGTTCTTAGCTACCCATTTTCAAAGCATATGAATTCAGAAGACTGGATGCTGATGAAATCCTCAGGTCATGCTGGTGCCTTGTTGCTCAGGAAAAGGCTGTCCCAGCAGCATCCATGGACTTAGCATCAAAACAGTCAGGAAATGAAGAGTAAAGAGGGGAAGTGGACAAAATGCTTTGCCCAAGGTTGGAATGAAGGTCAGCACCAGATCAGGATTAAGAAGCATGCTCTGCAGCATCCCACGAGCGCTGTGCTGTCTCCACAGCAGAGAGGAGATTGACAAAGGATAACAAGTGAGGTTATGACAGAAGTATTTGCAGAACAAAAAAATTAGCCCTTTCTAAGGCACGTAAATTCCGCCTGTGAAGTAGGTGACTTTACGTAGACATAAAACCCTACTCCTGAAAAGGAAATATGCCAGGAATGTGAAGTGATGGGTATGGTTTCACACAAAGCCTCTCAAAGGTCTCCAGCTTCTCAAAAAGTTTTTTTAAAAAAAAAGTGGGGGAATAGACAGGAAGATGTTTTCACAAACATGAAGTCATTTAACTTTCTTGTTCATCAGCAGAGAAGTGGGTAAAAGGAATGTGAAGCATTTACTAGCAGGGCAGGAATCATTCAGAAAAATGGAGCAAGTCCATTAATTACAGAAGTAAATACAATTAACACAACCTCCAAAGAGTTTACATAAGCTTTGGTTTTTTTTTTTAAAAAAAAAAAAGTATCCCCTTCTACCAAGCAAGGGCATGTAATTTAGAAGTGAAATTAGGCAGCTGGCTAGAGATAAAATGATGAAGGAGACGCTTGCAAAATACAGCTCCTCAGTTGTGCTAGAGGAGGTAAATGCTATGAAGCCACCAAGGCCGTTAGCACCATTAGCAAACCACTGAGCACTTGGGAGATGCTGCGAGGTAACAGAAGATGAAAGAAAAAATAAAACACAAACAAAACAAAAACAAGGTGGGGAGCTGGGGGGGAAGGTGATATTTTCCCTCTAATAGAGACACAGTAATGGAAGAAACAGCAAAAAAAAGAGCAAAACTGGTCATTTCTGATGAAGAACACTGGGGATTCACAGCACCTTCACCTACAAGGAGAAAATACTGGCCACTAAAAAAAATCACACCTCCTTCTAGCAGGGAAAGACTGAGCTGCTTGAAGTTACAGCCAGGACTGGGACATGATAAAACAGATTCAAAATGAGGAGAAACACTTGCTGGTCTGGGTAATCCCTGCCCCAGGGAGGAGCTCTCAGCCCTGTACGTGTCTCGCTGGGTGACAGCGGCTGGACAGGAGGGTGGAGGCTCTGGCTCCAAGCGCGCAGTTATGAGGGCACACGTTGAGACCAGTCTGTGCTTCTGGGGTTCCCCTTCCACAGAAGGTTGCAGCTGATGTTTCTCCTTTGCTGGTGAAAGGATGAGGCAGGACACCTGCAAACCCAGCCACAGGTCCTACTTGAGGACATGCTTCTGATGTCTAGGAAAGCAACGAGGAGCAACCCAATGCTTTGCAACTTCATGGCAAAGCTTTGGAGCCAGCTGCCCTGCTGCAAAGCTGCTTGCCTTCTGCACCAGACCTCCAAACCTCATGACTCACCAAATAACACCAGGTTACACCTTGGAAGGAACCTCTGGAAATCATCTCATCCATCCAACACCCCTGCCCCAGGAGTGTCACCCAGAGCAGTGGGCCCAGCAGCACATTGTCCAGGCAGCTTTGGAATCTCTCCAGAGAAGGAGACTCCACAACCTCTCTGGGCAGCCTGGGACAGGCTCTGACACCCTCACACCAAAGAACTTTCTCCTCCTGCTCAGATGCAGCCTCCTGGGTTCCAGTGAGTTCCTAGAACTTCTTCCTAGTACAGGAATCATGGCCTAATAAGGCCCCCATACCTCTAAATCCATATGGTTCTGGGTAGACTCACCTAGAATGGGTTAAGATTTTAGCCAGAGGTTTCTATCCTCAGGTAAAAAGCACCTCCGAAATTCAGCAGGGATGGTTTAACACAGCACCAAGATAACACAGCCAGGCCACATCCAGACTTGGCACAGCACAGGCAGTGCTCCTCATTCAGAGCTCACACAAGAGAAGAAGCAGTTCAGGTCTGCCTACACCAGCAGGATAGACATGCCCCTTGGCTATCAGTTTTGTAGGTGTGGGGCTGCACCCTTCTAAAGGAACCTGTGCACTCAGCTTGCCTACAACCATGACAAGAGGGGGAAAAAAATATCCGGCTCTTCGGAAGGATGAAAGGCAGGCGCTCAAAGGATTAAGTCACCAGCTTCTTCCCTTCCTTTCAGAGCTGGTGAACCATGCAGCGATGCATGTCAGCTGTGTTGGTTTTGAGTCGGGAGCCAGAACAATGCAGCCTGTCTTTCCCGGTGTGCACCTCCAGGGAGGATTCCCGCAAGCCTTCCTCCAAACAGGCCCACGTAGGTGGCAAACAAAAGAGAAAAGCCAGTCAACTTTTGACCCTCCTGGAGTTTACAAATTGCGAAGAGCTCGTGTCATCATGAATGAGTCAAGAGGCACCTCGTGGAGCCCTTCAGCCCACGCTGCGTGTGCCTCTGCACTTTGTCACCTCCTACAAGTGCTTGTCCTGTTCCCACCACGGAGCAGGAGAAGGGAGCAGAAGGTTCCTGGGAAAGTTTTGTCTATGGATGTGGCTGTCCGCTGCAGTGGCAAAGAAATTAAAGCCCTTAGTCCAAAGGCTAAGCCACGTCTGTGATAGATGCTGGTCTTGTGCTACGTGAGATGACAGCAGCCTTAATAAACCCAAAGAGATGAATTCCCTACATCTGCTTGTCTCCAAGTGACCTCAGATGTTCTTCACACCCAATACTGCAGTGTCTTCAGTAAATTCATGCTCACAACTGCTACTGCCTGGATGGACACCAGAACTCTGGCTTTTTGCAGGTGGTGAAAACTAAGCACAGATTTATTCCACATCACCCATTGAGCCTGTAACAGGGCAAAGAATTGAGCACAACTATCCCAGAGTCCCAGCACAACACCTTTTCTACAAGGCAACGTCTGCCCAGTTAAGGAGAAACAAAACCATAGGTCATAGAATCAAAAAATGTTAGGGATTGGAAGGGACCTCAAAAGATCATCAAGCCCAGAACAGGATCTCCTAGGTCAGGTCACACAGGAACAAATCCAGGTGGACTTTGTGTCAAGAGAAGGAGACTCCACAGCCTCTCAACACGTGCCTGTACAAAGAGACTGAGACGATCTGAACATACAGACACTTCCACATGTGGTCAAGGCTATACCTTGCAACCCATTTCAGTTCCTCTCTGCTTTGGGGTTGATGCAGAAGGATTCTTTTAAGGCATTTTTTTCCAATCACATGCTTTGTTGGGTGTTGGTTTGATATTTGTAAGATCAAAGAGAAGGACAAAACATGGAGCTCACGACTGTAAAAACCCCCACAAATTTCTAACAAGTTCCTTGCAAAGCACAAAATGCTTCAGAAAGACAATGTCCATATTTTCACACATGGAAAAGCTGTCATCTAGCCTGTTTCAGATGACAGGACTGCTAGTGCTTGCTTGTTGACATGGACCGGAAAAAAAATAGATAAATATGGAATCAACTTGTCAGCAACCACAAGTGAGCGAGAATTCAGATTCTGCAGCAAATTCTAATGAGATCTTTTCATAATCATAGAATGGTTTGGGTGGGGAAGGACCTTTAGAATTCATCCAGTCAAACCCTCCTGCAGGGAGCAGGGACATCTGCAGGTTGCTCAAAATCCTGGCCAACCTTACCTGGGATGGTGCCAGGGATGGGGCATTGACCTGGGCCAGGATCTCACCACCCTCAGCATCAAGATTTTCTTCCTTCTCTCCCATCTAAATCTCCCTCTTTTAGTTTCAGACCATCACCCCTTGTCCTGTTGCAACTGGACCTGCTCAAAAGTCTGTCCCCATTTTTCTGCCAGACCCATTGAAATCCTTCAAGGCCCCAAGAAGATATCCCCAGAGTCTTCTCCTTTCCGAGCTGAACACCCCCGACTCTCTCAGCCTTTCTTCATAGCAGAGGTGATCTTGTCCTGAGTCAGTGACATCTAAAGGCCCAAAGTCACACTAGCCCAAAGGCAGGATGTATGTCTTCATGGTACTAAGCTGGAATGACTGGTTGTGGGCTGGCCCAGAGCAGGAATGTGCATCTGCATCTGTCTGCACTTTTGGGAGCTGCAGGGGAAAATTGGGGCTCCTCAAGAACAAGGAGACCTCTCCTTTGTCCCACCTTACACCCACCAGCACTTCCCAGGCTTAATTTGCAGGACCTTCACCTACTGCCATCACACTTACTTATAAGCAAGCACAAGCCAGGAGGGAAGGCATAAAACATAAACCTTCATTAAAGATTTTGTAAGAAGTCAACGAGGCCAAAATAACAGAGGATGTAATAGAGCCATAAATATCTCCCACAGCCATAAACACTTCTACCTGCTGCAGCCTGGGCATTTATAAGTAAGTCAGGCATCCAGCTTCATGTTCACACTTATTGCAGCATTTACCATCCAAGAAGCCAGGGGCAGGCAGGTGTGATGCCACTCACAGGCTCAGCCACCAGCCTACTTCTACAATACCACCTTGGGTACTTTTCCATGGGTTTGGGCTCCTGCTTCAAACAAGGGGTGTTTACAAGTTCTTGTTGAGCTAAGGGGACATTATATTTAGGTGCATGTAGACTTGGGAGTGTTTCAGAAGAGATTTTTCTCTAAGCAATGGGGCAAAAAGCAACTTTCCAAATGCTATTGTAAAAAAAAAACAAACCCAAACCAACAGGATTTCTGCTCGAGGGGTATTACAAAAACAACCTTCCCAATAGATCTTCTATTGGATGTCCCAACAGTGCCAAAAAACCTATGAAAAGTGGAGAACACTTCTCAGGTCACTAAAGAGAATTCTCAGGAGCAACCAACACACTGCATCTTCTCCAACACTAATCTTGGAAAGTGGAAAATCTTTGGTCATGTCAAGGAAATTCTTTATTCTGCCTTTAAATCACCAGTTGTATTGGCCAGAAATCCTTGAAGCCCTGTGGCTTTTTGACACAAACCTTCAGGCACCCATCCCAATTCCTGGGCCTGGGAGTTCTAAGTACCCAACAACATCATTTCTTGCACATCCCACCATTCCAAGAGGCACAGGACACAAGCTGAAGTATTTTAGCAGCAGCAGCCAGATGAGTTGACAAGAATCTAAGTGGCCAAGGAGTCTCCACACAAGAGTATTAATTAGCCTGAGGTGGGTTTTTTACCACCCCAAAATATATGTCTTTCTCTAAAAAAACAAAACAACAAACACCTTCCCCTCAAACTTCAGAGCACCTACAAGCATTCAACAGTGTTTTCCAGTATCCTCTTCAGATATTCTGACTTTCTCCACCTCACACCATCATTTTTTCAGCTTGTCCAAGCTTCACAGATCATCTCTAACTAGTTGAGTTCTTTTCTTTCCATCTAACAGTTGCTACAGCAGCAGTTATACACGGTGGTGTGCAGTGTGTGGTTAGAGTATGTGCTGAGTACCCCAAGCATGGCAAGAGGTGGAGAATAGCTTTGAGCATAGCAACATCTCTTCAGTATTGACAGAGGTCAGCAAGAGGTGCAGAAACATGCCTGAATGCTTCCTGAAGCCTGTTGTACTTTGCTGTGATGCTACAGCTTGCCCTAAGCTCACAAGCCACCTCGAGGGACAGGTCTGCAGGGGGGTGGATGTCTGTCAAGTGCCACAGAGCCATCTCACTACAGATGTTTTTGCTTAAGCTGGGCAGCGTGTTACGGGAAACCAGAGATGTTTGCTACTTGCTCCTCTGAGCCTTGGCAGGACGTTGCCAAAGCTATCTTTGAAGCAGGGTTACAGTCAAGAGGTCGTGATTCACCTCCAGAGGGACCTCAAGGTGAGTGACATTTGCAAGGCTTAATCATGACCTTGGGAACAATGGGTGAATCAGAAAGCTGAACTTTACGTCACTCACCCAGATTAACACGGCCTTGGAGACCTCCTTCACAGTCCCAGGCCAAACATGAGTTAGTTCCTCCCCGAGATGATTCAGAACTAGGATTAACAAGAGAGAAAGCACCAAGCCAAGCACAATTATTTGCAAAGTTTAGTTAAGCAGGAAATGGTTTCCTTGCCCATGACTTGGAGATCACATTATCCCAACTATTACATATGTCCTTTGGAAGTTTTTTTCGTAAGTATGGTAGAGCTGAGGGATAGGAAGGAAGAAGGACAAACAGGTCAGTTATTAGAGAGCTCACAGGAGATAAGAGAGCAATTGTAACCCTCTGCACTTCATGAGTCACACACACAAGCTGAACCCTAACGACCAGCATGCCAAACGTGGGCTAATCCAACTATAACAACCAGCTTCACCCTGCACCCAGTGCCTCCTGCTAGGTGCATCAACTAAATCATCAGCATGATCTCCACAAAGACGCCCTTGTTTCAACAGATCAACATTCTCCAGAGAAGCACTACAAAAACATTGTGAGGGCTATTTCAAGCTTCTTTTACAAGTCATAAAAAGGAACATGCCCAGATCCCAAAGCCACCGACAACCCAAGTTTCCCAGTGTTTGCCTTTGTAGTTTACATCATGTAACTTATGGTAGAAGCTCCAACTTTCTCAAAAGGTAAAAACAAGCTTCTCATCCTGCTAATCCTTCATGTGGGGAAAAAACAACCAGCACAAAATCTCAGTTCCTACCTTCAGCTGCTGCCATGGCACCACCTCTGACTCCCAGACTGAAAAGGCCCCACAAGCCTGTTAAGCTCTTAAATACCTTTTTTTTTTTTTTCCAATCAACAAAACAATGCTGATCATCTGCTTCATTAACTCATTGTAGCCCAGGTCTTCCCAAATCCCAGCTGAAGCTAATAAGAAATTCTCACCTCTTCTGGTTTCCACCTATACTTTCAAGGAAAGTAAAGCAAACCTGAAAGCAGAAAGCTCAGCAAAATCCAGCTAGGACCTGCCCATACAGTTCCAGGCCACTCAACATGGAGGAATTTGCCTTGTAGAATTCAAGACTTGTGAGGGGCAAGTAAAGGTTGCTATTTCTAGTCTAAATCTCCCCATTTCCACTTTGAAACCATCACCCCTCACTCTATCACTATGAGCCTTTGTAAAAAAAAGTCTCTCCCCAACTTTCTTGCAGCCCCATTGAAGTCCTGCAAGGCCCCCAGAAGGTCTCCCCAGAGCCACCTTCTCTGCAGGCTGAACCCCCCAGCTGTCCCAGTCTGTCCCAGTCCAGGGTTCCAGCCCTCCCAGCATTCCTGGGGCTCCTCTGGCCCCCTCCAACAGCTCCCTGGCTCTGCTGTGCTGAGGACTCCAGAGTTGTCAAGGTTGAAAATATAGTAGACTAGAAATAGAGGACATCAAAGGTTTGAAGCACATAGAGCCACGACAGCCTGGTGCTCCCATACAGAGGACTCGCTTCAAACCATGTCCCTGCTCAGGTATCACCCACCATACCAACTCTAAAACGAACAGGAACAGGGATGGAAGCATCTTAAGAGCCACTGGTCCTTGGCTGAAGGTGAATTTAGTCCATGACCAAGCAAGCCCGGGCAAGCCTGGCAGAACCAGCAGGAACAGAGTGTTTTTTCTGCTCTGGATTTACACAGCTCGTGGGAGAACCGGTGCCAAAATCCATTATGGCCTGTTCTCCCTCTGCCTTCCATCCCGTAGCCTAATCTCCAGTTTAGCCTACACCGAACCACAGAAGAACAAACAGTGGCCACCCGCCTCTCCCCTCCTCCCTCCCCGGGAGCACTAGCTTCTATTTATGGGTCCCCTGGGGAGAAAACAGTCGTGGCCATTGTATTTGTTTAAGGGTTTTCTGTAATTTCCTTGGGTTTGACTGTAGCCTCTGAGGTTAACCACAGCCAGCTATTGTGGCTGTGTCTTCATCATTCTCTATTGTTCCGCACTAGGTGGCTCTGCCTTGTTTTCTTGGAAGGTTGAGAGATTGTTTGCCCTTCCTGGCTTGGTGCTCAATGGGGAGAGAGTGATGGAAGGGAGGGAGGGAAGAGAAAAAGCGGCTCCTTCTTTTTATAGGACTGTGGGTTTCTGAGAAAGACCAGTGTCACGGACCAACGAAGGTCAGCCCGAGGTTGCTCAGATGGTATTTGTAACAGCAGGAGGCTGTAACCAGCTCGCTGCTTTGATAGGATATTCCCTTGAGGGGTTTCAAGAAAAAAAATAAAATAAAAATGTAAAGAATCCCCCAGTTCTGGCTCCTTCCACTGGGGTGTTCTGAAAGTCTTCCCTCCTGAGGAAAGGAGGAGAGGGCCATACCATATAAAGACTTTCCCCTGCCATGGCAGGATCAGCCACATTTGAGCTGCGCCCTGACCTTTTGCTACTGTACTGCTGAATTTCCCCGGCGCTGCCAAGAGGCGATCCTTTTTCTGCCTTCCAGTGGTGCTCCCTTATGGGAGGACTCAGTCATTCTCCGGCCACATAGAGACAAGTTCTTCCCAGCTCATCTCTGTCAGTGCCTAAGACTGGAAACTTACCTCATCGCCGTGGATGCATCCCAGAGACAAGGGTTTGGACTCTGATTCATGCCGAGGGACAAGGGAAGGAGCAGGAGAGCACGACTTCATCGACTTCACCGACTTCACCGAGTTACACCAAGGAGTCAGCAAGGGGAGAAGTCTAAACTAGTGCATAGGACACTCAGCATCCTTGCTCCTTACTCCTATAAGGGTGTCTGGCTTCCAGCCTTAAGATCACAACCTGCTTTTTGGTCTAGCCATTGCTACTGTCTCACAGAGCTTTTATTCCCCCTTTCCACTCTTGTCTGCCCCAAGTTGCAAGTTGAAACAAGTGATCTATCTCATCCATGAACTGAAGAGGAAAAGGCACTGAAGAAATGACCTCACCTCAGCCCAGACTTGTTGTCCAACGTGGCTTTGAGGAGATGACACATTTGTCCTCCCTGTGCCCTTCCCCACCATTCTGTTCTTTGATGGGAAAGTGTAAGATGATCCAAGAGACCTCACAAGGTAGCAGCTGTCTGGGGATCAGGTATATCCCACTTGAACTGGAGACCACAACCAACCTGCTCAGAGACAAAGTGAGAGAACTGCTTATTCTGATAACACCTTGACTTCTCCTGTGGTTTGAAGCAGTTTTAAACCTGGCATGGTCACAGCACCAAGACTGTCAAAGTTCAAGGAGCATCAGGACAACACTTAATCATGAGGGTCAGTTGTAGGTTGTCCTGCAAGGAGTGGGGAGTTGGGTTTGATGATCCTTATGGGTTCTTTTTAAGTTGAGATATTCTATGATTCTATGAATTGACATATTCGTTATGAGAGGCTATAATTGACAACTTACAAACAAAAAAACAAAACAAAACAAAAACAAACCCCATGAAAAACAAAGGCAGATGACACCACCACAAACCAGGCAGGTGCTCCATATCTAAATGGGTCCCTACCATCAGGCAAGGTCAGTGTCCTGGGCACCCTTCGAGCAGAAGCTCCAGCTTCCAGCAAGAGATAGGTCTGGCTGGATGAGCAAGAGATGTCTACTGGGGGTTTCCACTTGTTACATGGGATCTGGGCATCCCACTTTGGCTGAAACAGAAGTGATGATGTGATCAATCACTCCCAGCAGAAAAGAGACAGGGCCAGACAAAAAACTTACCATCAAGCACAGGTCCTGGGTCTGTTTTGAGCCCCCTGAAACAGAAAGGTGGCCGGAAAGCAATTCTAATTATTTTGGTTTTATCCAACTGCCTGCGTCAAACTTCCCTCCCTTTCCCCAAAACCCACCATTGCAGCTAAAAACAAAATTTCCTAAAGATCTCAGCATGCACTTGACCAGTGTTCCCCAGAGCTGCTCAGCTCTGCAGCAGCAGAAATCAATAGAAACTCGGGTACCTTCATCTCTTGTGAACAAGTTCTTGCTGAATGCTTGGATGCCAGCCCTGGCATTTGTTGGCCCAGGCTACCTCCGTTGTTAGCAGCAGCATCACAGCCCTGGCATTGCGCTGAGCATCGGAGAACTGCAAAGAAAAGCGTGTCAAGAAAAGCCCGAGGCCCTGGCCAGTGAAAGAAGGGACATTTTGAGAAGCCAAAACCCACCCAGCAAGCTGAGCAGAAACCCCAGAGAACGGTCAAAAGTGAAGGTCGTCCCTCTCATGGGACCCAGCTGGCCAAAACCTCATTTTAAAAGGCTTTTCTGTTTTTCCTCCTGGGCCCAGCACTGATGTGTTCCACTCCTGGGAAGCAGGGGAGATTTATGCTGGTTA
This sequence comes from Ceyx melanurus, assembly GCA_024611195.1. Lineage (NCBI taxonomy): Eukaryota > Metazoa > Chordata > Aves > Coraciiformes > Alcedinidae > Ceyx > Ceyx melanurus. The sequence continues at coordinate 51,155 of JANHGL010016846.1, forward strand.
GTCAAGCCACTGTGCTGTGATACTATATAAAAATGGATATTAAAGCAAATGCGATGAGTCACCCATCCCAATCTTTAACAGTCGTCAGCCCCGGCCGTGTAACAAGCTGTTGACATACCACTGGGAAATGAATGTTAGCAAGAACAGCCTCTCGTCTCTGCCTCGAGCACCCTTGACCTTGCTTTGAGATCTCAGAAGTGGCCTGCGAGACATATGAAGCCAATTACTTTTGCCTGTGATTGCCCTTCAAGGGCCTCCTTCCACCGTGGATCCCCCTCACCCTCTGCTGAGCTTCTGAGTGTCATTCAAAAAAAGTGGGGTGCAAAGGCTGCGTGAGACACCCTGCGTTAGACATCACCCAGCAGAAGCACTGAAGCTAATTGATCACTGTTGTTAATTATTAACCCCTCGGCTGCTCCGGGCGACGTCAGCAAAGCTGGGGCACAGGTAGGGAGGACACCAGATGCAAGGGAACTTTGGCAGAGCATCATCTCTGCCAGCACAGGAGGTGGTGGGGGAAGATGGCACCAGGTTTTTCCACACTGGGGTACAGCAAACCCCATGGATTGCTCCTACAAGAAGAGGAAGGATGGAAATAAGAGGGAGAGAGGAGACAGAGCTCAGCAGAACCACTAAATGCCACTGCTGCAGAAAGGAAGAGGAAAGGAATGGAAGAGAGCAACTCTTTCCAACCCAGCAGCCCCAGGCCAGCCCCCAGCAGCAGTAGCCACAGCTTCACAGCAGACTGGGAAAAAAAAAAAGACTGCCCTGTTTTGCTGGCTTCCCCTAAAAAGTGTTTCCTCGGCCTGCTCCCAGAACAACCCTGGCTGTACTGGTCTGCACCAGCTTTTGTCCTCCAGAAAACCAGCACTGGGCATTGCAAGTGCTGCCTCAAGCCAGGGTTAAAAATTATCATTACGTTTGGGCAAGGAACCAGGGCTTGAGCATCCTCAGCCAGGCTGTAGAGGGAACTGGCTGAAGATCAAGAGTTTTGTCCAACAAGGTCAATGCAATGCTCTACTTCAGCACTCTGCCTTGGGCCTTCAGATGAGCAGGGTGTCTGAAGCTTCCCCTGCAACCCAACACAGTGGCTGCGTCTCTGATGGAGAGGGTTGGGTAGAACAGCTTGGACACCTGCAGATGCAACTTCTTAGCAGGGAGGAAGGTTCATTAGTATGAGGGTGCCCGCAGCTCTCTTCATCTCAGCTATGCTGAGGTCTCTATGTTAGGAGAGCTTATTGTGTCCTTCCAGAATCTGAAAGGGACCTACAGGGAAGCTGGAGAGAGACATTTTGCAAGGAACAACAACTGGAAGTGTTGAAGACCAGGTTTGATGGGTCTTTGAGCAACCCGGTGTCTAGTTGGAGGTGTCCCTGCCCATGCAAGGGAGGTTGGAACTGGACAGTTTTTCAAGATCCTTCCTAACCCAAACGTTCTATGAGTTCTGCTTCTCCTACTCTCCAAATCTTTGTCATCATTGCAAAGTTACCAAGAGAACAAATTTAGCACTGAGCTGTCCAGGAACATCCAGAGTCTTTCTGGGGTTTGCCCCTGGGTGATGCACCCTGTCCCCCAACACAACACCTGAGCAATTTCCAGTTGCACCAGACCTGGAATTGGAGCTCAGATACCAGGCAGGGGTCAAACCCAGCTCCAAACTCCTTGTAACCCACTGTGTGCCAGAGCTGTAGCAAAACCCTGCAAGGGACAACTGCTTGTCACCCACAGGCAACAAGTGCCATCAGCAGAACATCATTAACCCTAAGTGCCCTCCATGCTGATACCCACAGCAATGTGCCTGTCAAAATCTGGGCCAATGTATTGCAGACACCACTTCCACCCTAAAGAAGAAGAAGAAACAAAAGAAATAAAGATAGAAAAGAAGAAAGAAAGGGGGCAGGAAAGAAAAAAAAAAAGATAGAAAAAAAACCAGAAAAAAGGTAAAAGGAAAAGAAAAAGAAAAAAGAAAAAAAAAAAAGAAAGAAAAGGAGAAAAAGAAAAGAAAAAGGCTCTTTAGTGTGAACTGACAGTGACCTGTCAGAAATATGTTGCATTCAAACTTTCCCATAGAGCACTGAAAATTTGTTCCTTATTAAAGAGAAGGGGAGGGTGGTGGTGGGGGGGTGGTGTATCCAGTTCAAAGAAGAAGCTGGAGCAGAGAAGAATTCTGTGGCTACTACTGTGGTGTATTTTTTTCCATTTGCTTTCCCCTGCTTTCCCCGCCCCCCTTCCCCACTCCCTTTCTTTCCAACCCCAATTCCTGTATCTAACAATTCCTATTGCACTGCAATAAGAAAACCCAAAACAAAACAAAGAAAAACCTAAAAAAAACCCCACAAAACAAAACACCCCAAAAACTAAAGAAAAAGAGGAAAGTTGGGGAGGAGGGAGGGAGGGAAATCTCCAATTTGTGGGAACTTGCTGGTGTTTTAGTGGGAATGCAGAGAGGGTTCTGGACTTTCCCAGGCTTTTAGCTCAAAACACTATTTTTACAGTTGCATTTAACACAGGAGAAAGTGGGGTGAGAGAGGAGAATAGTGTCAAAGCTGTAAATACACTGGAAATGTTGGGTTTCAGGAACGTGGCTGTTATTATTATTTACTTCTAGAATTATCCTATTTATTCCCTGGAGTTTCCGCAGCAGCCCCAACTCCGTGATACAAACCCAGGATGCCAAGCAACCCCTGACCCTTAGGAGGCGTTTTGTGACCTTGGGAATGTTTTCATGTGGATTTTGCCTCGAGAAGGTGTGAAGCTTAGTGGGGGAATGAAGAGCAGTTGAGATCAGCCTGCCATTCACTGCAGGGAGTGCCCTGGAGACTGGGCATCTGAGCTGGGCACTAAGAGGCCTCTGGAAATTTCCTGGTGTGTTTAGAAAGCGCCTGGTACGTAAAGGGACCTGCCATAAATGCTAGGAGATGAAAGGACATCATTACCAACGTGCACCCATAGAGTGCATCACATTCCAAACACATTTGCTTGAGTCTTGCTCTAGAAAAAGAAGATGGGCAGGGCTTTTCTGCACAACTGTGGCCAGAATCCCTCTACAAATCCACGGTCAGGACTAGACTGAAGGTCCAATAAACCCCAAACTTTGTCTGCAGGACTGGCCAGCAGCTCAGTGAAGATGTAAGACCAGCAAAGTCACGTAGCTATGTTTCCCCAGAACAGCTGCCCATCCTCAAGTCCTCTGGAGACTTTGGATGCTCCAAAAAGACACTGCAAAGACCTGATAAATGGCATTGAAAAAAACCCTTCTCATCACATTCAGCTTCAAGCACAGGAGGAAGCATCAAGCTGGACTGCAAGTGATAAACAAGTAGATCAGAGTGGTCAGATGTGTGCTCAAGAAAGAGGCAGTTTTCCAGCATGAGCTAAAGAAAAACCCCCATATTTTTACTCATTATCACTGTTTGAACTCTCAAGATTAACAAGGGGTCCCTCAGGTGTTTCCCACTACCAGGTAGTTAATTTTCATCCAAGCTTTCCTCTTTTTTTTTTAATCCTGCTCACTCAGCATTTCACAAGGGCCAGGTCTCACTGACTGGTCCTTACCCAGGAGACAACTCCTTGGAGCCATGAGATCAAAATAGAGGTGGGATGTGCTACACAAGGCATAAGATGTGTGCAGAAGAGCAGTGCCTTGCTGAGTCAAGGCCCGTGCAGCCTGCAAGATAAAATAGAAAGGGGAGAAAAAAGCTGATTTTTTATTTTTTTTTTTAGTAAAGTGCTTGTTTTCCTATTTTTAAAAGAGGCTGTTGTTTTCCTATTTTTAAGACAGGCTGGATGAGCCAAATTAGAGGTTGTGTTCTAAATCTGAAGAGGAATTTTCTGATGGGTTGACCCGCAGTAATCTGCAGTTTTGGTACAAAGCCCTTTCAGCTGCAGTAACCTCGCCATGATTTAAAGCCACTCACTACTTGATATTTGTATCAAACAAGCACAGGATGAATGCAGAAAAATACGGTTTAGCCATTAAGCTCCATCAGGGGTGGTCAACACCTCAAGCCTCTGTCCGCCCACGGTGCTGTGTGGGAAGGATGAGCGCACGGTAAAATCATCACCTGCTATTTCAAGCAACTTGGCTGCAGGCACAGCCTCATCTCAGGACAAGATCTGAAGCATCCTGCAGCTCACAGAGTTATAAAAGTGTTTCAGCTGGGACTGAGAAAACCTGATCCACCAGAGGAAGGCGAAAACTTTCCTCTCCAGCCTGACATTTCTGTTCTTTATCATTAAAAAAGAGATATAAATAAATAAACGAATAAAGAAATTAATAAATCCATCCACTCGACTTGTCTATTTTGATGGCAGTGTCATTTTTTCATCCCAATGTCATTACATCTTCTGTCATCTGGGGCACTCTCTGGTCTAAGGTGTCAAACAATGCTCTACTACAAGCAGCAGACACCGACGTGATAATGAACTTCAATCGTGGCAGAGGATCTTGGATGTGAATGAGCAGTCTGGGGCTTAGTTTTATGCCAGAGGCAAAGTCAACAGCTTCATCCCCACAGCATCTCCTCGTAACCCGATGGCACCTAGGGCTCTAATTAAGACTGAGACATTACTGCTATCCTGGGAGGAATCCAGAGCTTCAAACGAACCCTGAACCCTGTGGTGGCGAGCACTGGTTAGATCACCACATCCAGTTGCTTTGCTTTTCACTGGAAAGAGCATGAAGAGTTTGAGGGGCTCTGGAAAGGAGCATGCCAGGTTTCATGGGGTAACGATGCCCCCCATAATGCCTTGATGATTAATCTACCCTATACAGAGACAAAAGATTTGCAGCATCCCAGAACCATTGGTTCTTCCTGGTCTAATTCTTCCTATTTTTAAAGAAAGACTGAGGAATTTTTTTTTTCTGGATTGCATTAGCAAACACGTATTAGTACCCAAAGAAAACAAGGTGAGCATCAGCCTTGGCTCAGGATGGATGGCAAACAGAAAGCAACTTCCTTTCCTTCGTGGTGAGACAGAAAAAATGGTCCCAAGGGAAATGGAGGAGGTACTCTGGGCTTTTTCTCTGCTGTGACATGAGCTTGGCATGGACAGGCTGTGGTACTCGATAGCAAACTCTTTTGGTGCCTTTATCTCTGTGTTTCCTTGGGCCAACCCTTCCTCCTTGTGTCCTTCCAAGATTGCCACAGTAGATTACAATGAAATGAATGAAAATAAGACAGCAGGACATCACTTCTCAGCCTTTCCCAGTGCCTGGATTCAATGGAATATCTGAATGGAATTGGCAGCTTTTCTCCAGCCAGGTCTCTGGGGTAATACCAAACCCCTGTTTCCACCCCGTGACAAAGGAGATGGCTGTAGGGATTTTCTCATAAACAAGGTTTTCTCTGTCAGCTTCCTCCTTGAGCTGAGGTCACTGGGGACTTGATTCGCTTTTGGGCACCTCAGCAGCACAGGAATGCTTCAAGCTGGAGAGAAGTCAAAGTAGGACAGCATGGGCAATTAAGTGGCTGGAAGGATTGACCTATGAGGGAAAAAAAAAAAAAGTGAGGGAGCTAAATATGTCCAGTTTGGCCAGGGGACAGCAAAGAAGGACAACTGTCTGCTGACTAGCTGACGGGCACAAATGTCGGGGAGGGGGAGGAATTGTTTAGGTTAGCCCAACAGGGGAATAACCAGGAATCACAAGATGGGATTAAGAAATGGAAAATGAACTCTGAATATCTGGGGAAACATTCTTAGCAGTGAGATCCAACCTACTGGATGGTGGAACATCCTCCCCGGAGACCCTGGTGGAAACCCTGCTCTTTGAGACATTTATAAATGGACTGAAGCACAGCCTGTTGGGAATAATCATTTGACTAGAGATGGACTAGATCCAAGCAGGGTGTTCCCTGGATGAAGCACATCAAGCGATGCTGAGCACGCGTGCACCATGGGAAGGTGCTCAGAGAGCAGAGGCAGCCTCTTTGACCAAAGCTGAGAAAATCCAAGCATGGACTAAGCATTAAAGTTTTCTCTTCATGGCTTGGAGTAGCCCCTCTGTGAGGGTCTGCAAGAAGAGTTGTTCACGTCCTTCTTTCTCTCCCAGGCACTTGAAAATGAGGGCAAGTCAAGATATAACAGTAGAAACCTTGTCTGGGGAACACTTATACTAAAGGACTTTCCTGTGCTGTGTCCAGAGTTTGGATAAAAAACCTCCTCCCAGTTCCTGACAAGCTGTGGAAATAGCACCATAGATCTTCACTAAATAGATCTTCACTGTCAGGGAGGTTCTGACATCTGTGATTGATGTACAGCAGATTATCACACACGCTGGACTGGCCTGAGCTTCAAACTGGACAGAAAAGCTACTTATGACCTAGAGATCCATGCCAAGGGCCTGTTACATCTCACATCTCATAAAAACTAAACAAATGAAAAAAAAAAAAAAAAAGCCAAAACCAACCAACAAAACAAGAAATCCCAGAGGAATTTAAGATTTCCAAGAGGAAATCTTAAAGATCACCTTATTCCAACCCCCTGTCATGGGCAGGGACACCTCCTATTAGAGCAGATTGCTCAGAGCCCCATCCAGCCTGGATATGAACACATCCAGTGATGGAGCATCCATAGCTTCCCTGTTCCAGGGTCTCACCACCCTCAGAGTGAAGAACGTCTTCCTAATTTCAAATCTAAATCTACCCTGTTCCAGTTTGAAGCCATCACCCCTCATCCTGTCACTACAAGCCCTTGTAATGCTGAGTAAAGGAGTTTTTTGGCATTAGATTCAGAAACCTCTCCAAACACAAGCTCCCTGCAATGCATCCACCCAAAACTGAGAAGAATGACGATGACAAGCATGGATGGAGGGGAGGACTTTGCACTCAACAGGGAGTGTATTTTCTCATGTCATACTTTCTTCTTCTGTACATACACAGATGTACCTATGGGTGTATCTTCCAGCCATACAGACTCCCAGGTAACCCATAAATGTTTATTCTCCTTGCTCTGCACAGGACAGCACCTGCCCTTCATAGGATTCCCTCACCTGACCAGTTTTGATCATCTCCTTGGGGTTTTCAAGCCAGAAGTTACACCTCATGCTCACACCTACAACGGCACTCAGCAGAGTGGCAAAATCAGGATCAGAGTCCAAAGAACTTCAAATAGCTACAAAAAAAAAAACAAAACACCAACACCTGAGAACTAGGAGAGATTCTGCCAGGTCATAGGATTAGTTCTACCAAACTAGTTCTACTTATGAGTTCCCTCATAGGATTAGCTCTACTAAAAAACATTTGCTCAACATAATTAACCTCACCCTTGAAAACTCTCTCCTCCCATCCAAATGTCTTGCTCCTGATATAGGTGAAAATGTGTTTTCTGTTCTCCTTCTGCAGACTCAAGGAGCAGGTTCTTCTCTTCCTTTCCACAGTCCCCTTTTACACACTTGCAGGCTCCCAGAAAATCTCTCTGCAGTCATCTCTCCTTCTAGACTAAACAATCCCAACTCTTTCAGTCCTTCCTTGGAGGTCATGTTTTCTGGACCTCTGATCATTCTTGCTGCTGTCCCCTGGACCTGATCCAGTTGGCCTTCATCTATCTCAGAATGCCTTGTACCGGACACATGGGCTCCAGTCGAAGCCTTTTGGGACTTCTCAGATCAGAGATGTCAGTTCAGCCCATTGGAGAGGAAGACTGAAGTTACTAAGTCTGGATATGGTTCCGAATCCACGTTTCCTCCATGCTTAGGACGGCTCTGCTGTTCTCACAGGGGACCGTGGCCAGAATGCAAGTAGCTCAAGTGCTAAAATGTTTGAGAGCTACTAAGAAAGATGGAGTAGAAACTCTTCCTGACTTATGGGTCCTCTGGTGCAGAACAGGTCAGGGTGGAAAGCAGAGAATTCTGCTGTATCCAAATCCCTCTCTCTTGCCTCACAAATGTCTTAACATGTGTCCTTTCTGCTGCAGCTTGGAAGACATCTGGGTGCTAGATGGGAAAAGTTAAAATAAAATCAATACACCTAAAAAGTCATTTCCACTTCCCTTAATCAATAGCAAAAACTGCTCTTCTCGGGTGAGAATCTGATTTTCCAAAAGGAAACCACCTTTTAAAAGCAACAGAACTGCTCCTGTTGACGCTGATTGATGATTAACCACTTCACAGCAATCTGGCCTGTCCCCCACGGAATCGCTGCACTGCAAAAAAGAACAAAGAGCTTAAAGGATGAAACATGGGATTCCTTCAGTCCTTTCAGCTTCACTCATTCGAAGTGCTTAACAGGAGAAGAATTACACTTGCATGCAGACACCCACATTTTTTATTATTTGTTTCTTTTCCCCTTGGCAGAGCATTGGCATCTCTTTTTAGTCGCATTTATTATTAGAGCAAAGCAAACAGTTTGACGCAAACGAGGGTTTGATTTGTTTTGCTTTTCTCTCTCTGCTTACAAATTAGCAGGTCATGGAAAGTGCTCATTTATTTTATTTGTAATTAATAGCTTCTAAACCCTTGGCTGGTTTCAGCACCTCACCATTGCAGCTCTAGGTCTGTGCACTTCCAGCACCATCCTGATCTCCTTGGAGTGATCCGGAGAAGGAATCTTATTAATGTTTACAAATTAGGGTGGGGGTCAAGTAGAAGGCGTTAGGCTCTTGTCAGTGGTGCCCTGGGATAAGACAAGAGGTGATGGTTGCAGGAAATTCCACCTCAACATAAGGAAAAACTTCTTCCCTGTGAGGGTGACAGAGCCTGTCCCAGGCTGCCCAGGGAGGTTGTGGAGTCTCCTTCTCTGGAGACTTTCCAGACCCACCTGGATCTGTTCCTGTGTGGCCTGCCCTGGGTGCCCCTGCTCTGGCAGGGGGTTGGACTCAATCTCCAGAGGTCCCTTCCCACCCCAACCATTCTATTATTCTATTATATACACTGGAAATGGAGGAATCCAGGGATAATCAGGATCAAAAAGCTATTTTTAGATGCCTATATTTTCTTTCACAACCCACACACACATACACACCCCATTTGTCATTCCTTGTGCCTGTTTTTGTGAGCTGGGAAGTGCTGCAGCAACTGATGCACAGTGTGATACAACTGTCACCCCACTCCAGAGGGTCCTGGAAGCATGGATGGTAATCCTGGTACTCCTCACCAGGACCAAAGCTGTGCTGTCAGGAATGATACTGATCTCACTAAGAGCCATCTTGAGGCATTGATACATAGGATCTTAGAATTTGTCTGGAAAAGACCTTTAAGATCATCAAGTCCAACCATTAACCTACCACTACCAAGTTTACCACTAACCCATGTCCCTCAGCACCACAGCTCCACACCTTGGAAAGCCCTCCAGAGATCACAAGGATGCCACCATTGCCCTGGGCAGCCTGGGACGGCCCTGGACAACCCTCAAGGGGAAGAAAGTGTTCCTAATATCCAGTCTATATGGTGCTGCATAGAAAAACATTTCTTCTTTTCTGACTGCAGGGAGATTTCTTCTCCATCCCTATGGCTCATCTCTTCTGTTTCCATTTCTGGGAACTTGCTGGGTAAATGAAGCAAAGGGTCCCCTCCTTATCCCAGCTGGGGGTCTTCAAAGAATGCTATGATACTGTAAGACAGTACAAAGCTACCTGGCATGAGCTGCTCATGAGCCATCTCTTTTGCTCAAGGATAAATTAATCTCCGATTCCTGTAGACCTCAGAGCCCAGAGACCAGCCTGCAGCAGGTCAATGTTCACTGGCCCAGCTCTACTGACAAAAAGTCCTTCTGCTCCTGTGCTCTGTGGCTGTCCTATGCTGGCACAGCTCATCAAACCACTTAGACAAACTCTGGCCATGTCCTCTTCCCTAAGGCATCATGAAGGCATCACATGTTCCTTTCCATACCCACCCCATACAACTTTCTCTAGAATTTACCACTTGCTTCCAAGGCATTTGATGGGGGATACACAAGACTTTCATTTCTGGGTTGGGATGATGCACAGAGCTCAAGGATCAAAGCCCATGGCTAGTTGGCAAACAGGGAGTAGTCGAGCAAATGCTGCCCCATTAACTTCTTAGCCAAAGCCTCATCATTTTTCTGCATAAAAAGGGAGGGGATCTTGGACTTGTATGTTGAAGATTCATCCTATGACTTACCTGAAACTCCCTAGACTATGAGTCATGAGAGTCCTGAAGGGGAACAATGCATTTCCCAATATTTGGAGAAAACCCTGGTAAGGCTGTGCCAATATTTTAACAGGAGAGGGTAGCTCTAACACAAGACTACCCTCAAAATTAATCCTTGCTCTTTTTCTTCAGTCAATGGAGACAGGCAGGCACTTCCAAACAGCAATCATCCTCCTGTAAGACAGATGTCTAACGTAGATTAGATGATTCAGCTGCTGGAGGGCTGATCTCGCTCCGTTGACTCCAGAAAGAACCTTGACAGCCAGTGTAGATCAGACAGCAATCTGCTATTTGGTTAAAATTAGGCCAGGTGACACCACTCCACCTTACAAAATAATTACATTTACAACAAATGTCAGTCAATGCTTTTTTTTTGCCTTTTTTTTTTTTTTTCATGGGAAATAGGCCTGATCTCATTTTCTGACAAAATTATGAGGCTGTTCATCAAAGAGTCTCTTACAGGCACAGCACAAACTTTCATGTGGTGCATGACTTAACATTGCACAACCTTCTGTTTGAGAAGTTTCTGCTACGCTATAGAAATATAAGGCTCAATAGATTGGGGCTGGCCAGCTCGCAGAAGCTGGGAGGTATTATTCAGTGAGGAGGTATCACCAAAGGTTGTCAGGATCGACTGCCTTGCCCAGAGCTAGTCAACGCTGTCATCAGCTTTCATGAAAGCAAATATATTACTTGCAGCTGATGTAAGCTGTTTAGGTCACAGAAGCTGGCAGAGTGGTAGGTAATGAGGAGGGCAGGGCACTCTGCTCCATCAGGACTATCAAGTTGCTGGCATGCCTCAGCTCAAATAGATATCTTAGGCAGCAAAATGCAATGTTCCGTGCAGATGACAAGGAGCATCGATCATCCCCATCTGGCCCAAAGGGTGGTGATTTCTGGAGAAGGACTTGGGGGTTAGAATGGAAAAGAAAGACAACTTGATTCCCCTAAAATATGATGAGTAAGAGAAAAGTTTCTGCATCTGCAGAATCTGTTGTGGTTGGAAAAGATCTTTGAGATGATCAAGTTCAGTTATTAATTCATCACTGCCAGGGCATCACTGACCCATGGTCCTCAGCACCCCAGCTCCAGGGCTTGGAAACCTCTCCAGAGATCACAGGGATCCACCCCTGCCCTGGGAAGTCTGGGACAGCCCTGGAGGGGAAGAAATTGTTCCTCAGCTCCAACCTCAACCTTCCCTGGGGCATTGTGAGGCTGTTTCTCCTTGTCTTATTGCCTGTTCTTTGGGAGAAGAAACTGACCCCATCTGTCAGAGCCAGAAGGTCTCCCCTGAGCCTCCTTCTCTCCAGGCTCAACCAGCCCAGGTCCCTCAGCTGCTCCTCC
>JANHGL010016847.1:7662-30481 GCA_024611195.1 Ceyx melanurus
TAAATATAATAAATGAAATAGAGTATATATCATATATAACAAAAACAGTAACACTGTGATGGGAAAAAAATGGAACTGATTCTAGAGGAAGGTCTCATTTTGTTTTACTTTCATTTGAGCCAGTAGTTTTGCCAGTACAAATTTCAAACCAAAATAGTAGCTTAAGCAAATCTTTTCAATCCTGCAAACAGTTCCTGAAAAACACAGTGATTTATTTAGGTTGGGGAATTCAAGGATTATCTTTTTGGCTCTGAGTCTGTTCAGCTTCTGGGGCACTGGCATCACATTTCAGAGCTGGGTTTTCCGGACGTTACTCCACTAATCCTGCTGGTGGCTGCTAATGCAGGTACCACAAGGGAAGTTTTTAAGACTCCTCACGTGGACAGCCCAATTCATCCAAAGAATAACCAAATAGCAAAAAGAAGAAGCCAATTTTGCAGAATGGGAATGAGATGTGCAACCCCAGGCAAGTATTTTACACATATCAAACTCTGAACAAGTTCTCAACATGAAGGTTTCAACTGTGTTAACCCCACAGCCTCCCCCCAGCAGCCCACGCAGCACCAGGGTCAACGTCAGTCATGTCCCCACCACCACTGCAGAGGTTTAAAATGCTCCAGCAGTAGAGGCTGGAAGTTGGAAATCTGGAGGCTGAACCCAGGGAGAAGCTCTGGGCTTTAAAAAGAAAAGTGTATGAGTTCAAGGGAGTTAAAGATGATGAAGGCAAATCAGTTTTGCAGGTTGGATTCCTGTTAAGGAAACAGGAATCTCTGAAGCACTGACCCTTTGGCTCTCTTCTCAGAGTCTTGGCACTAATTCAACACGACTGTGTGCAGCAAAGTTACACCTGATTTACTCTTGTAGTAGTACTGAGGTGGAAATCAGATCTGTCTCAAAGCAAAGCCTGGTGCCTCTTTGCAGGTAAATTCTGGTGGTGCTCAATGGAAAACACACTGTGTGAGCAGCTCAGTATGGGATTGTTCCTCACAAAGACTCTGCAGCACTCCATTGGAAAGTGCCACAGGTTTCATTCCTCTTACAAATCCTAAACTGGAAAAAAAACCCCACATTCTTTTTCTAGAAGAAACAAATAAAACACAAAAATATTCTGTGAGTCTGAAAAAAAAAATTATCTGTAAATTCTCTGGTCAATTGACTGATGAATCATTTGTAAAACTATAACAATTGATGGTGGGCTGAAGAAGTTTTACATTAAATCTGTGCTTAAAACACAATTTAGTCTTTAAAAGAAAAGATTAAACTAGTTGCTGAGGGACTAGTTACAATTAATGGCTCTGCGTGAAAAGGACAGACAAATATTTCTATTGAAAATGGTAAAACTGTTCAAAGAATAAATCAAATACTGCAAATAGAAGAGGAGTTTTTCTGCTCTCTTTCCACTAGAGTTTTCATACTTTTGCATATGATACTTTTGGGGTAGAAATAATGTTACTTAATTTCAGCAATGCAATAAAAAACATTTAATTTCATTTGTGGGCAAGGTTTTTTAATATAAAAGAAAATAAAATTCTGGCGTGATGGGGTTTTTTTTGTTGCTGGTTTGGGTTTCTTTGGAGGGGTTTGTTTTGGGGGGTTTTGGTGATATTTTTTGTTTTGTTTTGTTTTCCCCTTCCCAAACAAGAAAATAACAGAGAAGAATAGTTAAAATGCATCCAAGAGCTACATATGATGAAAACAGAGATAATTCTGTGGGACATCTTTATTATTAGTTATGTTATTTAATAATTTAATTACTTTTTTAGGAGTCCAGCATTTAATTTTTGAGTGGTATGTTCTCTGCTTAGCTAAATAGAGGTTAATTTATATTCTGCAATATAATGTTATCTAGTATCTTGGGTTTTTTTATTGTCTATTCAAAACCAATCAGAAATGAAAAATCATTCAGTGCCTTGTGTTCATTTATTTTAAAAAGCATATAATTTAAAATATATGTAGGGGTTGAATTAACTTTGTAGGTTCCCAAATATCTAATACTGATGATTACTCTGAACTAATAAATAATAATAAAAAAAATACCACAAAGCCATTTCGATGCCAGCATTTCCCTGTGGGTGAAATAATGGAAGTGCCTGTGAGGTGTCATGGGGAGGGGAGCAGCCTGCTGAGGTGACACCCCCCTGCTTTCTTGGAGTAGTTTCTAATGACTCTTTCCTCCTGGTATCTTGAGGTCTCGTTGCAATAGACCCGTGTTGCAGGATGACAGGATCACAGGCTGGCAGGGGCTGCAAGGGACCCTGGAGATCTTCGAGGCTCTGCTGGCTTAACCATGGGGAAGGTGAGTGTGTTTTGAGAAAGGGATAAAGATTGCAAGAACTCAATTGAAGGCACCCACATGGTGTGTAACTACTCTGTGCTGTGTTAATAATTTGCATTTAATTTTCTGAGCACTCCAGGCTGCAGACTCGAGTTCTGTATTGAGGGGCAGAGTTGTATGAATGTGTTAGAGGGGTAGAGCTGGTGGTCAGGAAAACCTCTTTCCACCCCAGCTGGCTTCCATTCACATCAGGACACAGCCAGAGCAGCTTTTCACATGCAGTGCAGTTCCCAGGCTCTGGAAACTTGCCAGCATTTGTCTTGATGTCAAAAAGCTTGAGTGCTTTGTCATAAAAATAATGTAGGAAGTGATGCAGCCCAAGTAAAATAGAAAGAGAATGTTTTTTAGATTTCCCTTTCATTTTTACTTTTTTTTCATCAGCCTAATGCAGAAAGCTTCAAGAAACAACCAAACTTTGCATCGTCCTGAGAGATGGCTCCAGGTGAAAAAGAAGAGTTCTGTCAGTTCTGGCTGGTGCTATCCACATGGACAAGGTGAGGAGGGCAGGGAGTGAGCTGCTGCTCTGCAGCAAGTGCAAAACACTGTATTGCTGATCCACAGATTGAATCTGGGACGATTCTTCTTCACAGTCAGTGTCAGGCTCAGATGCAGAGGGAACCTGCACTCCAGTAGTGTCAGGGCAATTATTCACAGCACAGTGCTGATTGCCCAGTGTTTAAGCGTTTCATTGATGGTCTTTTAATTAACCGGGAGAAGGTGGCTGGAGCCCAGCGGTGGAGGCTGGGCTGCCCCAGGCTTTGAGTGCCGGGCTCTTCCCTTGATTTGCCAAGCACTTAAGCATTTGCTGACTTGGGGTTAAGAAAGGTGGAGGCACCGAAAGAGCCTTATTGACTCATGTTATTTTCCAGCCTGGCTTGTTTGTTTTCATTGTGCACACAAGTCCTGTTTACCTGGATCAAAGATGGCAAAATCAACAACAACACTATGCAGACAGCGACTTGCAAAATTCCTACTGAAGGCATGACTGTGCCCAGACCTGTAGCTCCTGCTCTTCCCCACATCTTCTTTCTTTCTGCCATTGCACATCCTTTCTGCCTTACCCAACCTGTCTGCCAGGGAGCACCCCCAGCCTCCAGTTGCTTGTCCTAGGAGTGGCAAAATGTAACCCAAGTTTCCCTAGCAGGACCAGCAGCAGGAGATGGGAGGAAGGAAGCACACAGGCATCACAGACTCCTCTTGCCCTGTGCATGCTGTGGTTGCTCTACCTGCTTTTCTGCACCTCCCTGGTCACAGCAGCCACCATCTGATTTTCAGCCTTGCACCTAATACCTGCTTGTCACGAGTTCTGGAAAGATGTGGCCACTTGAGTGTCTTCCCAGCTAATGGGCTTCCCTGTCAGAGAGGGCAGATGTGCAGCCTGTATTCACTCTGCTAGGGTCTACTCAGCTTCTGAGGGATAGGGAGAAGCAGAAAAACAATTAGGATGGTCCAGAAATTCTCTGAGTTTACAGCAGACCCTGAGTGATTTCCACACAGCCCCAGAGCACAACCCCTCCTGCTCCACCAAGATTAAGATCTTTTGCCTTCTCCAGCCTCTGGAAAGCTTCTGAGCATGTAATCCTGGAGGAGCCATTGCAGCCATCCAGAGTGTGCCCTGACAGCAGAGTTACAACTGGGGAGTTATGCAAAATCCATCTGCAGTTTATGGGCATGATGCAACAGTCCGGCCTCAAGCTGCTCTTGCACAGGTTTTTGTGGGAGTTGCAGTACCAAGGACCCAATTTAAGCAATGTGAGGGGCCCTCAGGCAGCCCTGGCAGCCCTGAGAGGAGACAAAAGGCATCAGGAACCATGTTTTCTTTCAGAACCACTTTGCACTCCAGGCCTGACTTTAATTGTTTAAATTTAAGAGGTGAACTAATCCTTTAGTTTAGGTTTCAGAAGCCTGCAGCAGCTTCTCCGTTGCAACTTGGTGTAGGAAAGGCACTGAACTCAGCTTTGCTCACACTAAGCAAGACTCTGTCACCAGGATGCCCACCTGTGCTCTTGTCTCAAGACTTCACAGCTAAGGAGAAAAAGCCTCTTTGGGAGTGACCCCCATGAACACCCTGCACCTTCCACTTCCTTCTCCCTCAGCATCCCAGCTTGGAAGATTTATCAGACAGTAATTCCACGTTTAGAAAGGAATCGAGGCAAAGCCCACCTGGCACCAGCACAGGGAGCTGAGGTGGAGAAGCCCGAGCCTGGAGAAATCTGCTGTGCAGCTCGGTGGTACGCTGCAGTAAATGGGTGTAAAATAAACAGAGGCTATTTATAGTGGAGCAGAGCTGCCTGCAGGCATTGCAGCTGGCTTTTTTTTTTTTTTTTTTTTCCTCTCTTTGCTCTGGATGAATGAGGGTTTTTCAATGAGGATCCAGGTTTCCCGAAGCAAAGTCCACCCCACCTCTTGGCATGAACCCCCAGACAGTCCATATGTCATGAGCAAAATATGCGGCGTCCTAAAAACCGGAGCGGAGTCTCGCCCGGGTGGGACCGGGACCTGCAGGGAGACCCTTGGGTGCTGCACCGAGGGCAGCCCCAGGGCAAGGAGCCGGGGAGAGCCACCCAGGTGTTTCCCACCACCAACCCCTCCGGCAGCCCACGGGAGCTGGGCAGCACCGGGCACCTCCCGGCACCCCCCCCCCAAGCCATCCCCAGCTGGCTGAGGACCAGCTATGGCTTGGTGGCTTGGCCTTAGCTTGTAGTGCCCCTAAATTGAGCATAGCTCTCGTAGCTCTGAGGTTACGCTCTCAGACACACACACACGCAAGCAAAATGATTTCCATGCCTCTAGGGCTCCCATCGGATGTGGGTGGTCCCGGCGAGAGGAATGCGAGCGCTCGGATCCAGGGATCATCTCGCTGCCTCCCGCCGCAGCCCCGGAGACCTCCGGGGATTTTTCTGTAGGCGATTTGACCCGGGGAGCATCCGAGCTCGGGCACGTTTTCCACGCACCTCTGATGGCAACCACGAAAAAGACATTGATTTTTCCCAGTGTCGCCATCCCTAAAATGACAAAAGGGTTGGTTGGGTTTATTTTTGCCACCCTCACATCAGCAAAAAAGGTGGAAAGAATAAAAGTGTCGCTAAACCCCTCGGTGCCTCACCACGACACAGATTTACATCTCTGAGTCAGATCTTTGCAGCTCCCTGCATATGGTCCGCATGATATGCAGTTCCTGGCTAGTGACTCACTCAACACCAATAGAAAGAAATCGTTTCAGACCGACCAAGGAAACAACCCCAATTTTCCCATCTCGGGCTCCAAGGGACCAAGGACCCGTCCTGACCTGGCCGAGCCTGGCCGGGCTCTCTCTGGGGTCACACGAGAAACTCCCCCAGAGGCCTCATATTTCTGAAAAAGCTTCTTAAAATCGCCTTTCTGTCTGATTTTTTGCCGTGGTCAGAAATAACATCTAAGGTTACTAAAGTGGAAAGAGCCCAGCAGAATGGGTTTATCTCCTGCCCAGGTTGTTGACTCGGTTCATTCGATAGCGCTCGGGGTGTTTGGTTTCAGTGTTTCCACTGCGCGGTCACTTGGGGAGTTTCTTTTGTTCTTCATGTGGCTTGTTTCTTTTTTTTTTTTTTTCTTTCATAATGATGTAAAGAGAGCGAGAGGAAAACCCTTTTCAAATACCATGGTTAAAGCCACAAAGTGTGGCAGGTGGACTCACACATGTCAACTCGCAGAAACCAAATCCAATCAGCTACTCACGACATGAAAAGAAGAATTTATAATGGAATTGATTACATTGCCAGGGGACATTATGCTAGATGAGCTTACAGTCAGATCTGTGGTGTCAAGTTGGCATGACATTTAGCCTGTAGTTTTATTTTTTGGGGTAGTTTTTAAATTGTTGAATCGCTTTAAATATGTGAAGCAACAATTAAACTGCCATTATAGAGGAGAAAACTCAAAGTAGGGAAAGTTGCTGAAATTACATAATGTAGGCTTTTTCACAAAGATGGTTATCAGAGCAATGGAAACATTGCTCTTGGTTCTGTGGGCTGAGCTGCCTCTCAGCACTTTTCTCTCTGTACGTTCAGAATTCAGAACCTGGAAATATTTATCCTCTGTAACTGAGCAAACAGACTTAAAAAAAAACCCTCAGGAATCTTTGATTTGATTCTAATAACTATCTTTAACCTCTCTGCATTTAAAATAGTAATATGAAATCCAAAGCCATTTAATTAATTGGAAATGGTTACGCTTAAGCCTGTACAGAAGAATGATCAGAAGGGATGCTTCAGCCATTAAATAATCAAATAGCAATGCCATTAAGCAAGCAATTAGTATGTGCAATAAATGGCTAGACTTGTGCTAATGAGACCTCTCACTCACATCCCCTAAGTCAGGTCTGGTTCTTTGCACAGGAAAGATCTTCAAGTGTTGTTGATTCTCTGCTGAGGGCTGAGAACACTTCCTTGCATTTTCCATGGTATCTCCTACCTGCACAACATCTTCTATCCAGCCTCAAGTACCAGCATTTGAATTCTCAGCAGTCCTTTGCCTAGGAAGGACTTCTAGAAAGTTCATGGGGATTCTGACTGGGGAGAAAAATCGGATCCTTTTCCCCTTAGAATATTCAGAGCTGAAGAGCTACTGTATCCCCTGGCAGAATAGCTGGAGGGCATGTGATTTTTGTGTTCAAGTACCAAGCCATTGACTAGTACAGAAGAAGGATGCAGCTCAAAACAAACTCACCTGATGGCTCTTCCATAGCCATGTGTAGGAAAATCTGGAGGAATAATGTGTGCTGACATAAGGTCTGTGGAAGAATTCATGGCAGTGTTGAGAGAAGGATGATTCAAATGCAACCCAGGTGTTAGGGTCCTGAAATCTCCTTAGAGGTGTTGCTGTGTGCTTGCACTACCTGAGCTGCAGCAGTGCCTTGGTGTGCCTTGGCTCCTGTACAGATAAGCACACCTGAGAGCTCCAGGACCAGGAAAATAGAATTTAGAGAGTATGAGCAAAGGCAGAAAAAGTGTCTTGGCCAAGGTTGCCAGACAGATCAAAAGTAACTTACCAGTAAAACCCAGGACTTTGAAATCCCCCTCTGGAGATGGTTTGCTGCTTTCCAGGTAAGCAACCCCACAGACAGAGGATAACTGACATTTTTTCTTATTCAAGTACCTGGACCCTCAATTATGCAGGCACAGCTGCTGCAGTATCAGGCAAAACAACTTCTTTTCTGCTCACCAGTCAAAAAGCCCCCAGGAAAAGAGATTCAAAAGCAACCCAACTCCATTTCCAAATGATTTCCTGATTTTGACTGCTTGCAGTCTACCACCCCAGCTCTGGAAAAGTTAATCCAGGCTATGCACATTCCTGGGAGTGGATCCCACCAGACAATATAACACTCTAATTAGGTAGTACCAAGGCAACTGTTTACAAGTCTCTTCCAAATGCCTCCCTTGTGTTTGCACCCTCCTACTACAACAGCAATATTTAGTAGAAAAATCCTAGGTATAATTCTTCTGGGGCTTATTCAAATGCCAGTCAGCTCAGCAGAAGTACACTGTGAAAATGGATGAAAACAAAAGAGGATGAGTTTCTGCCTTTCTTGGGAAGCAGCAGTATGTTTGTCAGAAGGTTTTCGATGCATTAGTGAATGGTCTCCAATAGGGGCTGCCAGAAATAAAAAACCCTAGCCCACAGTGTGAAGGGCTGCCCTGAAGCCCAGAGTTGGTTGCCCAGGCCATATTCACAGCAAAAATTCATCCCAGAGCCTGCGGCTCTGGTGGGACAGAGGTCCCCACATCCCTGTGCCACCAGTTCCTTCCAAAATCCAGAGCAGCTCCCCTGTGGGGTACCTTGGCTACTTGGATATAACAACTACCTAAGAGAGGATGGGAAATCACAGCCACCCTCCTGAATGGTTCCCCTGTAGCCATAATGTTCCAGGGCTTCTTGCTCTCTGAAATGGGCTCTGCTGAGCTGGAGTTGAAATGAAGCAGAAGAACTGATGGCTGAGCTGCCTGGGGGACACTGTGAGTGCTCCTGTCACTGCACTGCTGGCAAGGAGTTGGCCAGGCATGGAGAAACATTGCAGGCGAGCTATGGGGAGTTCCAAGTGGGAGAGATGAGGTTCTGCTGGGGCTGCCTGCAGTATTGTCCTTTCTACCCACCTCACACCATAGGCTCTTGGCAAAATAGCTGCAGTACAAAGGAATCCCTTTCTCTGAGCACAGCTGCGTTGGGCTACTCACCTCAAATCCATGACAGAGGAAGACCTGCTGCCTTTTAAGTCATAAGGGGAATGTACAGAGGCATAATGAAATTATTCAGTGTGAATTCAGCTGGGCTGTAAGAACTGGCCAAACTTTCCCCTTCAAAATCCTGAAGCAGAATTTCCTTTGGATTTCTGTGATCTCCAGAAGCAAAAAGACACCGAAAGGTCAGGGCTGTTTCTCAGCTGATATGACTGGGTCTGACTCAGACTGGTGGAAATTACAGGATATTGTCTTGGAGGACTCTTGTGAGTTAATAAAAAGTTTCCTGGAACGATTTACGAATCTGAATTGCACAAAGGAGTACAATGAGGAGAAATGGGGGAAACTCAAGTTACACAAAGCACTGCAGAGCATTTGCAAAAGTCATTTTCTAACAGTCATGAGTAAAGAGTGAAGGTCTATGAGTTTCTGGGATTTTGTACACTGCTAAGTACTTATTTGCCTTATAACCAGCATTTCAGTTACTAAGATAAGTAGTTTCGCCTTCCTATTCTTACTATTTTAAAAAAAGCTTTCTTAAGTGTGTTTTCCACTGAACCATTTTGTGCTTTGTACTCAGGTCAGCATATCCTTTTTCAGGAGAAGAGGGTTGGATTAAAACTGCATGCTTGTCTTGGAAATGAGTTGACTCTTCAAACACTTGTTTGGGTAAGTCAGGGGTGAGCTGAGGAAATAGTGGAGGACTGGAAGAAAAGTTGGGACAATCTTCAAGGGACAACTGAATAATGATCCTAACATCTGACTTGCAACTGCTGCAAACTGCTTAACAATAAAACCATGCTAGGAAGTCTTTACAGTGGAATAGGCAGGCAGCTCATCAGACAGGTGACTTCGGGGGCTCTCTGGCAGTTGATGCCAGCTGGAGATCTCTTATTTGCAACATAGGGAGGGGTTATGAAGATAACATGCAGGTGTTGATGTGTAGAAAACCCAGCTAGAGGGAGGGGCTGGGGAATGAGAGTGTAGTGCACAGGGTAGGCTTGATTCAATGTGAGTGTGAGCAGCAGCTGGGGGCTGGAGGAGACATGGGTTGACAAGGATGGACTAGGATGTGTGGTAGCACAGGGCTGGTATGTCATGTAAAGCTTCACCTTCCCCCCCTGACACATGTCTGCAATTACTTTGTTTTCTTTCCCATGTAAAGCCCTGTAGCTCAGCCTGGGGCCTGACCCCTGGAAAGCTGCTGTTACCAGTTACTGCTACCAGTAAGGCTCCATCAGGGGTGAACTGGGCTCAGAATGTTGCCTGGGACTGAAAAGGCCTTGAAAGCTCCTGCTACAGACCCTGCTTTGGGAAAGCATATGCCAGCCCTGCACCAAATTCCTGCAGTGGACTGGTATGTATTCTCTTTTTCTAATCACTCAAATTCAAATAATATTCAGATAATAGCTGTAAAATATTAACCTGTTATACAATATGTTCTATTCTGTGGAAGGAGGTCCCTGTATGAAGGCAGTTTCTTCAGTGGTACATACTGGTGAGAAATGACAGGCTTAAAAATAAAGGAAAAAAAAAAAAAAGACTGGAAGAATTAAATGATGCAGCTGGATATTCCTTTATTTAGAAGCAGGCAGCTACTGTTGGACTATTCAGGATTCTGGCATTACTATAGAAAAGCCCTAATCAATATGCATGCAAGTTGGGTTTTTTTCCATGGATTTGTGGTGACAAATTTATGTAAGTTTATCTGGAAGATTTCTAAAACTAATAGCATTTGTCGTATGAATATTATACAATTAATGTCTAGCTGAAATACCAGCAGTCTACTATTAATTTTAACATAAGAATGGGAACGTTAACACTCTCTGAATTCCAATTACTGTGGGAAGAAGCAAAATACCACTAATGGGGAAAAAAGCTGTTCTTTACTATTCCATTCTGTCCTGTGCTCGTTGCCCAGGTGCTGGGATGTGTTTGCTGCAGGAGAGTTGTTTTAAGGCATTGGGAACCCAAAATGAAAGAGATTTTCTGAGCAAGATGCTCTCAGTTTGAAAATGTGATGACATTCAGTGTATCACAGGCTTAATTTGTGTTAGCCTTGCATATGTGGCAGTTTATTACCAGAACCCAAATTTCCTGCAGTGGCAATGCATTGTACAAACACTGCTACTGTCATTTTCCACTGCAGTTCACATACCTCTTCCTGATGGCAAATAAGGGATGCATTGCAGTCACAATGCTGCTTCTTGCTCAGCCATCCTTCCAAAAAAAAAAAAAGTCATTTCAAATCCATTTTTCATAAGTACAGTAGTGCCCTATAAGACTCTAGGAGTAATTCAAGCTGAGCTTTGTTCTGCCCTCAAATAATGGTCCTGGAAACCTTCTCCAGCAGGTTTTTGGGGAGTTCTTGTGGTTTGGGGGTTCTTTTTGTGAGTCCTTCTATAGGCATCTTGAGGTGGAATCTCAGAAACAATTTTAGGGCACACAAACCCATGATCAGCTGCTAAGGTTTGTGTAGTGCCAGGAGGCTGCTCCAGGCATGATGGTCCTGTGACTCCTACAGAGGCAGAGGAAAATAAAGACCAAAGGCAAAGCAATTTTTAACCTTCATTTCCAGCTATTTTCAGAGAGGAGATGGGAAGATGGAGACATGGGCTGTTCTCTGAACTGGCACAAAAATCCAGAGGCTGCAGAATGCTGAATGCAGGGGCTGAGAGGAGCATCATCCACTTCTACTTTCAGTGGGAAAGGGTTGTTGGCTACACTGCAATGCAGCTCCAGTCTTCTCTTGGTTATTCCCTGTGTGAGCACGGACAGCTCCCAGGGGCAGAAGGGGAAAAAAAGTGGTCTAAAATGTGGATTCTTTCTGAGGGGTTTGGTGCAGTGCCCAAAGCCTTGCTCACACTAGGGATGTATTGGGTCACTCTGTGCAACACTGGAGATGCTCCATGCCCTGACTTGGGGTTCAAGTGAGGAGGACAGCTGGTTTTAGCAGAAAAAAAAAAATCTTGGAGTTGTCCTACGAGCAAACAAAACCTTAATCTGCTGTTGAAAACTTCTACTGCAATTTAGTTAATCCCTAAGCATCAAAGAGCCAAATTCCCATCTTTGGTGACACCAGCAGCAGTCTGGAAAACTCAGATCAGAGAGACACCACTGCAGTCCTGGCAGTGCTGCCCAGCAGAAACCAGCCACATGCACAGCACAGAGGATAACATTTTTACTAGGGACTGGAAGTGCTGGAAATCACCCTCTGGTGTGCCAGAATTCGAGAGCAGCAGCACTGCTCATTATACAATATTAATAGTGTGGATTGGAGAGGCCACTGCTGCATTTGGGCTCTGAAGTTATATAGTGTTATAAGCTACTAAACACATAAAAACATATTACCCTTTAAGATCTTGATTGTCTCCAGTTTACTATGCCTGCTCAAGGGTGTTAGGCTTTACAAGGGACAATATTACAGTACATGTGATAAAACTACTGTATTATCACTACAGCCAGAGTGGCTTGTGCTGTGCTACACAGGGACCTGGCATGTGGGGAAGCCAGGAGGCTTCAATCTGTAATGCCAGGATTAATGTATGGGATCCAGGAAAAAATAAAAAGTGACTGTTCAGGTCCACTCATTCTCCAGGAGCAATGACACCCTCTGGAGAGCTAATATTCTTCAAAGCCTCCTTTTGAGGTACTTCAGACCTGGTAGAATCAGAAGATGCCTCTCACAGGGATTTATAAAATATCTTTCTCCCCGTGCCAGTCTCTGCACAAATATCTGTAGTGAGGAAAATCTTTGGCTTGAGCTGATGTGGAACAGTGGTTATGATCACCAGCAGAGAGTTTGAAGAGAAACGGGCTCCTTTCTAGCATTGTCTGTTCCGCCTTTGACTCAGAAAACTTACAACTTCTTTTTTCTTTTCTTTTTTTTTTTTTTCCTGGCCATTGTGTTCATGGTTCTTCTGGCTTTGTCTAAGAAGTGGATAGTTCTTTAATATAATTTATCAATTAAATGCCTGATACACTGAGTGGCACTGCTGGATGCCACAGTCCTGCTATCTGGCTCCTCATAGGAAGGCACTCTGCAGAAATCCTCTCCAAGGAATCAGTCCTCTGCCTCGGGTTTCTCTCAAGACATCAGACAGGGGTGCATCTTGTGTGCACTTGATCCTTGAGACTGCAGAGCTGATATGTTACACCAGAAATCTGCTCTGAGGGGTCTACATGATTCTATGTTCTATGATTCATATTTGACAGTGAATATGGTGCAACTAAATAATGTGGAGGAACATTTTGAGAACTTGAGCAGGTAACGACACGGCTTCGTCTCAGTTATTTCTGTCTGGATTGAGAAGGTGAAGAAAGTAGCCAGACATCCTCCTATCTCACTCAGCAGTTATCTGGAATTTACATAAACTAATCTATGCCAAACTCTGGTGAGAACGGCCTTCTCTGATAAGATCCTGCCCCTGTGCTGATGGACATTCCCTGGAAAAACCTCTCTCTGATTTTGCTGACGAATTGGAATCTCATGCCTTAACCCACACAGAATTTTGCCTGGAGATTAGAATGCTATTTTAATATTTCTACACTTACTGTAGCAAATACTACAAAATGCAAATCCTCTGCTATGAAGGGACAGTTATGCAAGACCTCATTTAAAAGTGTCTTATTTAAGAGTGCACTTAAGCATATGTTCAGTTTCAAGGACACATCCTAAAGGGTGAGGGTCTTGATATTTTACTTAGATCCCTGAGAGGAAGGAAAATTCTCAGGTACATTTTTGTCTAATGCAACGGAGTGTTCTTGTCTGTAAGATGACTTAGCAGAAAGAGCATTTCTTCAGAGTAAAACATGTTCCTTTTCAGGAGAGATTCTTCCTGAATTATTTTTTTTTTCCAGTGATGCTTAAAAATCATTGCATAACAAACACTGTGCCATGGGAAAGAAAAAAAGAAAAAAAAAAAAAAGACTAAATGAATTTTTCCTTTTAATCTTAAAAAAAAAAGTGATATTGAGCAGACAATCTTTAAATGAGGGCAAGTGTGAGTTCATGAGAACTTTTCAGCTACTCACACTGGGGTACAACAGCAAAAGCAGCTCTGCAAGGCTAGCAGGTATTTTGTCGTTTTTTTCCCCTGCAATCTCTTGAAAAGACAGACTGATTCCTTTCCTAGGGACAGCAGAGAAGTGCATTAAGCTTTGGTTCATTCCCTGCATTCAGTGAGGAGAGTTTTTGGGCCAGATGCCCAGATGCTATGGACCAAGTTCAGCTCCAGCGTAAGCAGACAGAATTCCCACTGAAATCAATGGGAGTTGCACCTGCTGACTTTGGAGTTGAATATGGCCCAATATGTGGATACTACAAAGGTTCTGTTTCCAAAGCTGCTTCTGGCTCGTTTTATGGGAATGCAGACCTGGCGCCAGGAACGTCAGAAGACCAATAAATTCACTATGGGAACTTCCAGGCAAATGACAACTCTCTTGCACAAAACAAATCCAGAAGCTCACACGATGCTGGAGGACAAATTCCCAGTGTTCCCCCAGTTCATTGGCATGAATACGAGTTTCAGCAATGCTCTGGGAGAAGCAAATGGGGAGTGTGTGGCTGGGAGAGATAGAGGGGGATTTGATTGATTTGTCCAAATTATTGTGATAAAACTTTTGGTTTTCCCAGATACTTGTTAACTTGCAGGATCAGTGGTCCTTGGTCACTGAGGAAGGTATGCTATATGTGTACCTTGTGTAAATATAGCTCTAAAAATAGAAGTAGAAACACAAAGGTATTTGATGGCTGGTCCCGAGAGCTGCTACGCTACATCTTCTCAATTTGGACTGAATTTTAGCTGTGACTGTCTCCAGGGGCAGAATAAAAGTACAGACAAGGCTAGGGGAGTCCATCCAGAAAAAAAGCAGTAGCTTGAATGTATCCACGTGGCGTGGAACACAGAGGAGCTAACAAAAGCATTATGTAAAGGAGACAGTTTGTCTCTGTTGGGGTTATAATTGGCTGGTAACTGGGGTTTTAAACAACTGAGATTCAAAGTCCATTTTTTTCAGTAATTTCTCTATTATGGAATCAGTCTCCTCACACAGCACGTGTTCTTGGCAAGTTTTTGTAGGTAGTGGAAAGACAAAAAATGAAAATTAACACTGCAATACAAAAACTAATCCTGGAGTTCCCACGTTAAAAAAGAAAAAGAAAGAAAAGACAGTTAAAATTCTTTTAAAATTCTAAACAAAAGCAGCATTAGATCCATATCCTGTGTTCTGATTTCACCTAAAGTCTGACAATATTTGAAGTTGATACATCTGGTTCAAGTTCATTTCATGGAAAGCCATCTTCCAAAGGAATATTGTAATTTCTTGTATTTGGAGTGCCCTGGAAAAGACTGTTTGGAAATTTCTTTTCCAAGCTGCTCATGATTAACAACCTTCTTTCCACATCCTTCATCTCTAGAGCAATATTCCTTCTGCTGCCACTGAACCTCTGTGAGTCATCCCCCTGAAAATATGTGGTGGTCACCCAGGACAGTAACGTGCACACAAACACACACACACAGAGCAAATTAGGGGAAAATTGATGTCAAGACCTATCGAGTGTGAAGGGCCTTTTAAAACCAACCTTCAGAATGTGCTAATATTTACACATTCCCAAACCACCTGGAAATATGTTCCGATTCCTTTAAAACATTTTCAGTATCATTTAAATGTATATGCAGCCATTCACAGTTGTACATTAATTTACACTAAGATCTCAGGATAATTTGATCTCTTTGAGAAAACATCTGGCCAAATCCTGGCTTTTATAGGTAGTCAGAAATCCTATTTCAACCCAGGAGGAGTCAGAGCTTTTTCTTCAACAGTTTTTTGAAACTTTTTTTTTATGCTTGAGATCCAATTTATTAGTTCTAAGGCTGTGCTTTTTCATAATCTTCTTGAATAAACATTTTTTTCTTTCTCCTTGCAAATGTGAGAGTTAGGATTTCAATAGGTTTGAAGGAATTTTGATGCCAGCGTGTCATAAAACTAATGGAAACGTGAATAAATAAAAAGATAAATATTCGTACAGTGCATATGTAATGGTTAGGACTTTTTATTCTGTGTAGAACTCTACCAAAGATTTGGTATAAACGAACACCCAGTCCATAATTTAAACCACTATTGACTTCATTTTGGGTCCCATTTATATGTTCTACTGAATTAGAACAAATAATCTTAATTTTCATATATCCAGCTCCATCCAGAGCCAACTGTAAATACAGAGAGAAACAAAAAAGTTTGTTTTAAATAAGTTTTGAATAAATGACTGTATACCTGAGGCTTAAAAAAACCCAAACACAACAAACCAACAACAGCCTAGAAACATTTACAGTCTTTTTGAGTCTCTTACAGGTAAAAGGAGTGAGGTTAAAGTCACTAAAGTCAATCTGCACCCGTGTTTCTTTCTTCCCAATAGCAAAAATAATCCTCCTTATGACTGAACTGTGACGTTCAATCACCTATAAACACATGTTAAGATCCAGGGATGGATGTTACTATTCAATTAGAAAATGCAGCAAGTTTCTTCCAGGTATTGCTAGAACTGCAGCACATTGTGTGGGTCAGCATCAGCTCACCACAGAGCATCAGGTCACCCCAGAGCCCAGGTTATGTTCAGTAGGATTCGTGTACAGCCCAAGTTTCAGGGGTGAAAACTCAAAGGGCTCAATGCAAAAATCACACAGCAGGGACAGATCCTTTCTGCTGACTGCACAGTGTAGAAGCCTGATCCGTGTCTCCGTTAGGTTGGTGGGGTCTGTGTTACAGTGAAAACACAGGTGGCTTTGCAGGAGTTAGCAGTGCGAGGTTAATACTGGTTATAGGCACGCTGCAGAGTGTGAGTTAGGAAGTGTAATAAGCACACCAACAGATGGGCTGGTAGATGTTCTGAGCCGTGGCTACCAGTGTGCAATTGACCTGCTGGACTCCCTAACACCCTCCAGAACCCCCTGGCTGTGGGTTCCAGCACCTCGCAGTCCTTCATTAACTCTTTGTAACCGCTGACGCACGTGCAGAGAGCGCTGGCGCTGCCACCGCCTGCATGGGGAGCAGGATGGAGCCCTAATTACTCGCCCCACTTGATTAATCCAGCCCATTAACGACAGGCAGGTTTTGACAGCCGCGCTGCCGGAGCGGGGAAGCCGACAGGCGCTGGGAGCGAGCAGCAGCTGTTCCCTGCACCTACCGCCGCCACACTCACCTGCCAGGTGCCTTTTGGGGACGGCTCTGTCACATTTGGAAGCAAGAGAGGAGAGAGGCCCAGGAGGAGCAGAGGTTTTGGTGGGGAGGAGAGGTGGCCGTGGCCAGGGCGCTCAGGCTGGGTGTACTGCAGAGCATCACCAGCCCTTGGAGCGCCAGCGGAAAGGCAGGAAGGTCCGTGGAATGGATCGCTGGCTATTTTGGGCAGGTGCACGGGAACTCTAAATAGATGGTGTTCACCGCTTGCTGCCGTTGCTATGGATATGGTATCTCCGGCCTGTAGCTAGGGTTGGAAATGCTCTTGTGTGCTTCTTATTGCTGGTGGTATTCAAACGTGGTTCTGTAGTTACTCCTGTTCAGCTGCTGCCCCTAAATCGTCCAGGTAACTGCATGAGGGATGTGTGTGGGAAAGAAGCAATAAGCAATGCCCTTGCTTCCCTTCTGCTTTTCATTTGCTCCAGAAGGGACCAATCTCGAGCCACTTTTTTGAAGTATTAGGGCCAGGAAAATCAGAAATCACTCAGAGCCCAAGGAGTGTACTTCGTTTTGGTCTATCTGATTAATACCCTGGTATTTAAGTCTTGCACACACCAAACATGGCCAATCTTTTTTTTTCTCTCTCCATTTGTCTTAAGAGCTTGGTGTCCTGCAGTGGCAGGGACTCTGCTCAGGACTCAAATCCTGCCCAGTGCTGCAGATTTGGAAAAGATGGCTGGTAGATGAAGAAGCTCTACAGACACCTCAGAGGAGTTAACAGCAACCTGCTCACCCAGCGTCCACCCGAGTGTGTGCTGTGCTCCTGTCCCCTTGCCAAGAGAAGACTGAGCATTTTCCTGCAGCCAGGAGCTTGTGAAGGTCAATGGTACACGATTAAATTCACAGCAGAGCAAATAGTGGCAAACTATTTGGTAAAAATGGTAAAAAAATGGTAAAAATGGGCAACGCGCATTTTGCCTACTATCAAAGGGATTGCTACCAGCCTATAAAACAGTTTCTAAGAGGTGACTTTGGGAGAAAAGGAGTGATGTCTGAGGATCTGTGTTTGTCCTTCAGGTGTACAAGCCGTGCTCACCCACACTGTGTAAAACATGGATCACTCGCCCAGACATAATTCTTACCTGGGACACTTACCTACCTGCAGCAGAAATGTTCAGCCCGAAACAGAGCCTGACCATGGTGAGCTGGCAACATCAGGAGCCCCTGCAAAAGAGGAGGTGCTGTAGTGCATGCTCTCTGCTGCTGGGAGCATGGCAAAGGCCGTGCAAAGAGCTGCAGAGACCTTTGAAGAAGCAGCACCTCAAGCAGACACAGACAATGCTGTGTGACTGCTGACCTTCGTCCTGGGGAGCTGACACGGCTGGAGGAGGCAGGAGAATAAATCGCAACTCCTCCCTCACGCCGGCAATACAGAATGTTCAGATGCTCAGGGGTTATGACAAGCTAGCGTCTGGTAAAGAGGTCAGCCTGCCCTGAAAGCCGTGCAGAAGCCAAAATAAAGTCTAGTCAAGCCTATGTGGAGTACGAGCACTGAGGCAGGGAAAATAGTGAGGCCTCTTTCTCCCCAGTGGTGGCCCCAGAAAGCAGCGGTGAGGCTGCTGTTAACATTAAAATATGGCTGAGTGTGAGGATATTTGCCTTGGGCAGATACATGTTTTGAGAGACCGGGGTCAGTGGCTGCTTTAACCACGTCGTTTCATCCCCACTGCCACAATGCCCCCCTGTTCCACCTGAGTGGCGTTGGAACAGGACGCAGGTATGCTCCGCAGGGTGAAATGTGTGTGTGTGTGTGTGTGTGTGTGTGTGTGTGTGTGTGTGTGAATTCAGGTGTCCCTCTCTGTCCATCTGCCTATCTCAAGGCCCATAAACCAGCAGTGGAAAAAGGAGAGGCACGAAGCCCAGTGCAAACAGAGAGGAGGAACCACCGTCAAACCAGAGGGACAGAGGAGAAAGTAATTTTCTACCATCGGGGAAAATTGAGTCATGACAAAATGATTTCTTATGCTAATGAAAATTATAGTTTAGACTTTATGTGCAAGAGGAAAGGAGGGGGAAACGTTGCACAAATGCAGACGCACGATATACGCTGAACAGTGCACACCTTATTGTAAAAACATGGTGTTTATTATCGGTGGCCTCGTGTCGGAGACGTTGCCAAGGATCAGGACCCCGATGAATTGTTGGGCCATAACAAAAGAACAGTGACTGCAACAGTTTATAGCTGAGTTGTTGGGCAAGATGCAGCAGGAGGGAAAAGGGAGATGAGGTCTGAGTTGGGAGATTGACAAAATAAACAGGTTAGGAAGAAAATAGAGGCATGGTTTCCCCAAATCTCAGCAATGGCCACAGCTTGGGAAGCCTTCTCCAAACACACCATGTGTTCAGATGGACTTGGGGAGACTGATTTATAGCAATCTTGCATTTTGACCACCTCATTTAATCTATTGGCTGAAATGTTTCCCTTTTGGGCTGGGTATTTTTATATCCAGTGAGATTTGTTTCCTTATGATGAAGTTCCAACAAAATATTTTTATTCACTTCTAGATTCAAAGCAGGGCTTAAGCTATTCAAGTTGCTTTTAGGGTCCGAGTATTGTTCATTCTGGAATAGGATACCAGATCTTGGTTCCCAATAAGTGAAAACTTCTCATTCATCAATCTCCTTTTGCACAGGTCTATAGACAAAAGCAGAGGCTCAAAGTGTTGACAGGGAAATAGGTTTTGTTGTGAAGCACCTTACTGTGAAAATTAACTTTAATTTGTTCAAACTGTAACTCTTTAATTTTGCACGTGGTTGCTTGAGGTTTTCATAGTCTAAGATATGACCCCACTGTGATTGTACACACTGGAAAGTCCTGACTGAAATATTTCCACTGAAAATAAAGGATGACTCCTGAAGAAAAATGACAACATACAGGGGCTGAATCTGGTTAGAAGTGTGCACTGAAGCTGAGCGTGTGTGTGCATGGCTGGCACTGAAACTGCAAACACGTGAAAGGGGAAGGAAAGCTGAACTCTGGACACAGCTCTCCTCTCAACCTCTGGGGTGCAGAGCTATGGGCACTTCACTCACAGGGAAGGCCCCTCTCCCATGCACCTCCACAGCAGAAAAGGCAAAGACGTCCTGGCAAAATCCAGTCGTTCCAAATGACAAGTCCCACAGTGTCAGCTTGGAGGATGAGGAGCACTGCGAACGCCTCCAGTTCAACACTGCCCTGTTCATACCTTTTTATTTCTTCTAACAGAATCTGAGAAGTTCCAGAAACATCCTCTGTTATGACACCTGTAGGACCATGTCCATAATGGCCTGTAAGTTGTTTGGGGCACAGCACAGCTTCTTGTTCTCTGCCTGGATGGCATCCAGCCCAACACACTTGTCCATGCCTTACCCTCTTGGTTACAGCAATGAAAGAAAAGCTATTTTACAATAATAAAAGTTCTTTATGACAGCAGAATGATAAATGATAGACGCCCAGTTCCACTTCAGCTCTGTCTTCACACAACAATACATTAATTTGTAAGTAATACATTACAATCTCTGCTGCACCAGATACAATAACATGCACAGAAAGGACGCTTGTTCTGCTCAGTATCCAGCACTAGCTTCAGGCACAGCTGTACAGAGCAAGAGGAAGAAATTACTGGGCATGAAGATCTTTCTGGTCCAATTTAACTGAGGCCTTGAAAGCCTGTGTGCAGTTGAAGTCCAAAGACACTGCACAGTGCTTTGACTTGTTACTGAATTATGGACACAGTCCGGGCTACATGTGCAGTGTGGCTTTACTTCGTGATCTCCCCAGATCTTTGGTGATGTTATTAAATGGAGCTTTCCATTTTTCCTAAAGCTGATGTGTGACTAGGACACCAACACTGGCCCATTCTGACAAGGCAGATGGTATTAAAATGGATCGGGAAACTACAGGAAGAGAAACACATAAATGGTCGTGGAAAAATGGTGTAGTAACCTGACTGAAGGCTGCTGCAATATAAAATGCTCAAGAACTTAGGTTTAAATGTAAAAACTTAGTTTTGCCATTGCGTTAATAACGTGTCATTCGTCTAGCCCTTAGTGTAGCTGTTTCTGAACCGGGATACAGCCGGTGCTCACAGTGTCTGCTGTCTTGCACTTCAGCATCCTTTGGACACCCCCAGTGCCAAAGTACTGCAACTGTGATCAGTCGGGACGGCCCGAGGGGCAGCGTGAGCTGGGTCTGCCCTGGGCCGGGCTCTCCGGTGCTCGATCCAGAGGAGCTCCTGCCATTAAATGCGGTAAATAAACAGACCCTGTGAAATCAAAGCTCCGTGCCTCGCTCTCCTCCTGGCGGCCCCTTTCTCTGCGCTTGGGGGTTTATTTCTCTCTGTACTGATGGAGATCGCTGGGGTGTTTCCCCTAGCAGGGGTCGCTCGCTGGCTCTCCCGCCGTGTTCCAGCCGGGGACAGTCCAGAAATTGCCTCTGTAGGCGGTTTGCTTAGCAGAGAAATGAGGGTCCCTGCTTGTTGGGAAGCGCTTTGCCAGTTTCACAGCACCACAGCATGTTAGGGGTTGGAAGGGACCTAGAAGATCATCTAGTCAACCCCCCTGCCAGAGCAGGGGCACCTAGACCAAGTCACCCAGGAACAGATCCAGGTGGGGCTGGAATGTCTGGAGACCCTGGGTGACTTGGTCTAGGTGCCCCTGCTCAGACAGGGGGGTTGCACTAGATGATCTTCCAGGTCCCTTCCAACCCCTGACATTCTGAGATTCTTCTGGGATTTGCCAGTTTGTCCAAGATGATGGTGAGAGAAAGGTTGGAAGAAAGCAGAAAAAGGTTTCTTTGTTGTTTGTCCTCAGCACAACCAAGCCAAGAACTGGAGATCCAACCTGTTCTCTGAAGATCCCCCCAGGAACAGGCTGATGTGGAGCCAATGCACATGGGAAACTGCAACACCAACCATGTGATCAACACCCCAATGGCAGGTGGGTCTTCTAAGAATCACTTATCAAGGAACAAAGTGATGTGTACAAGGGGGTCTCACCTCTTCTGCTCCCTTGTACTCCTTTGAAATGAGGTGCTTGTAGGGTAGGGTTGATGTTCTCCCTCAGGTGGAAAAGTTGGAGAGAGCTACTGGGTGAACAATCTCATCCTCGTGTCCTGGGTGTTTTAGATACCATCCAGCTAACCTGGCAAGGCCAGAAGTTGCTGGCCTTGATTTATTAAAGCTATTTATGTATAAATCTTGACTTAAATAAAGCTGAAGCACCAGTTGTGAGGGAGTGAAATCCCTGCCCTGGTGGTCCCTGGGACCACGAGGCCTTGGCACCATGGGCAGGATGCTCCCCTGTGCTCCCCCTACCCTGTGAGGAGCTGCAGGTCTAGTCCTAGCCCCAGCCATAGCCTAAGGGGCTCACCCAAGATCATGCCTGGCTGGTGCCTCTTCTCCTGGCATTGGTGCCCTGCAGGTGGGTGCTGCTCTGCCACAGCTTCCAGCTGATGCAGCTGTAGAGAACATTTGAGGCACAAGCAGAACAAGGTAAGGAGGTGGTGACCCAGACCAGTGACTCCACAGCCCGTGAGCTGGTGGGCATGCACTTAGAGCTGGACTCAGAGTGGTGGTTGGGCTGCTCCACACCAACCAGAGGGGGCTGGCACAGAGGAAGCCAAGGATGGCTTTCACCAGGTGCCTGCTGAGGAACCACCTTGGCCTTGAGGGGGAAGCAGATGGGGTGAGGGTGGTGCTGTGGAGGTTGGTGCAGTAGGTGCTGCCCAAAGAGCCAGGGCCAGGAGAACCAGAGGTGGTGGAGGCCAAAGGGAAGCATGAGCAGGCTGGAGTTGGCCACACTGCCCAGGGAGAGGTTGCTGGTAACCTGCACACCACGGTGACCAGATACCCAGCAGCACCATGCCCCTGCCCACCATGCTGACCCTGAGCAGCCCAGGCAGGGCTGTGACTGAGCCCAGAGCCCTCCCTGGCAGTGCCGAGCACAGCGGGCACCCCAAGCGCCTCTGGGGGGCACAGCTGCTGCCACTGCCAGGTGGGATGTGCCCCTTGGGGGTCAGCACCCCTCCTCCATCCTCACCCTTGCCCTTTACATATTT
>JANHGL010016849.1:0-12903 GCA_024611195.1 Ceyx melanurus
ACCTCTCTGGGCAGCCTGGGCCAGGCTCTGCCACCCTCACACCAAAGAACTTTCTCCTCCTGCTCAGATGGAACCTCCTGGGTGCCAGTTGGTGCCCCCAGAGCTCCCTCCCAGCCTCCATGGTGCTGAGATGCTGTGGAACAGCTGAACACATGCACCCAGCCCCCTCAGAGCTGCCCTGCCTGCTGGAGCAGCTTTGCTGGCAGACAGATCCTGAGGATGAAGCAGCTGCTTTGGGAATGTGCTCCCTGCAAGGTGGTGCAGGGAATGGCTCCCTGTGTTGCCCGTGTGGCACACACCATGCCCAGGTGCCCCTCATGGCACTGGCAGTGGATTGAGAGGCTGGGGGGGGATTTATCCTCACCTGAGTATAGACCAGGGGGATGCTGATCCAGTCGTAGCCGTAGAGCCGCCCGCACTGGCTGCGCAGGGTGTTGAGCTCCTGCAGCAGGGCAAAGCAATGGCCTGTCAGGGAAACCTGGCATCTCCTCCCTGGAGACACTGAACCTCTCCAGCCCCATTGCCCCAGCCCAGTTTCTCCCTCTCACACCTCTGGAAGAAGGAGGAGCTCAGCCAGCACCTCCTGCTGCTTTAGTGCCCAGCCTCACCCCAGCTGACCACCCAGCAGGGTCTCCTGTGCCCTTGAGGAATTCCTTGCTGCTTGGGTGTCTCCACCTGAGCCCACGATCCCTTCCTAGCTCACTTCCCAGCAGGGTTTAGCTCCTTGCAAAATGAGCAGGCAACAGGTTAGGCAAAGAATGTCCCGGGAGTTTCTCTCCCCTGACTACATAGGGAGTCTAAATAACCAGCCCAGAGGGAGATGTCTCTTTCTGGGCAGATGAATCTCACTCCAGACAACAGAAACAATGTGACTTTCTCTGCACATGAATGCCAGGAAGGATGAGCTGCTCTGGACCTTTTTTTCTCTGCAGCTGGGCAGGGATGGTTGCCAGGTCTTGCCTGTGGAGCATGGCCTGCTTCCCAGGGCTAGCTAAGAGTTTCCAAAAGTCAATTTTCTCCAAGGACCTCAGTTGCTGGGGATGATTTTGACCTCTGCTGGTCTCTTTCAGAGAGAGATGTTTCCTTGCTGGTTTCCATCTGTATCCCAGAGACCTCCCCTGGTTATGGGCTGCTCTGGAATGTGCTGGAAGAATGCTGATGGAAGACCTGCTACGTGGGTGTCTCCCATTGCCACGCCTGGAGGTGAGTCCCATAGCTCCTCCCAGACCACACTTGGGATCCCCTCACCTCCAATAAGTGTGTCAGCAGGTCACAAGAGCTCTGTCCTGTCATGAGCTGGAGAGTGGCACTGAGGGCATTTCCCACCAAGGGCAGGCTTGGCTCCCTGTCCCACCTCACTACTCCTGTTCCTCTGGAATTCCCTGTGCTTTCACTTAGAGGAATTTCTCCAGCCTATTCCCTGGGTCACTCACGTTCAGGATGCCTTGGAGCAGAACACTGTCCCGGATCCTCCCCTCGTTCCTGGCCTTCACAGCCAGGTTGGAGAACCACACACAGGGGATCCAAAACTTGTTGTGGGGGGAATTCAAGCTCTCAAACTTCTTGTGCTCTTCTGGGGTCATGAGGCCTGAGTGGGAAAAGAGTAGGTGGGAGAGGGGTGGCCATAGAGGGCAGCAAGGAATTTATTTGGTCTGAAGTGGAAATCATCTAAATCTCAGGGGGTCAACTGAGCTTTGCTTAAAGAAAATCTCAGGCACTGAGCCTTTAGGAGACATGTAGGAGGACAACCCTGTGCAAACATGGAGTTAGAGGTGTGAGAGGCAGGCTTTGTCTCTGGTGCCCTGGCAATGCTGGGGGGTGGTTGGACTCCATGAACAGAAAGATCCTTTCCAACCCAAACACTCCTAATCCCACAACCATGGTTCAGTGGTGCCCTGGCAGTGCTGGGAGATGGTTGAG
Organism: Ceyx melanurus; assembly: GCA_024611195.1. Lineage (NCBI taxonomy): Eukaryota > Metazoa > Chordata > Aves > Coraciiformes > Alcedinidae > Ceyx > Ceyx melanurus. The sequence goes on from JANHGL010016849.1 coordinate 1,921, forward strand.
GAGGAATTTTTTCATAGTGAGGGTGACAGACACTGCAACAAACTGCCCAGGGGTGTTGTGGAGCCTCCCTCTCTGGAGACATTCCAAACCCGCCTGCATCTGTTCCAGTGTGATCTGGTCTGGGTGACCCTGCTCTGGCAGCAAGTTGGACTTGATGATCTTTTCAGATCTCTTCCAGCCCCTGACATTCTATGACTCCATGAGCAGAAAGATACTTTCCAACCCAAACACTTTGAATCCCACAGCCGTGGGTCAGTGATGCCCTGGCAGTGCTGGCAGATGGTTGGACTCCATGAGTGGAAAGACCCTTTCCAACCCAACACTCCTAATCCCACAACCATGGCTCAGTGATGCCCTGGAACTTCTGGGAGACAATTGGACTACATGAGCAGAAAGACCCTTTCCAACCCCAACACTCCTAATCCCACAACCATGGCTCAGTGATGCCCTCGAACTTCTGGGAGACAATTGGACTCCCTGAGCAGAAAGATACTTTCCAACCCAAACACTCCTCACCCACAGCCATGGCTCAGTGATGCCCTGGCACTTCTGGGAGACGATTGGACTCCATGAGCGGAAAGATACTTTCCAACCCAAACACTTTGAATCCCACAACCATGGCTCAGTGATGCCCTGGCAGTACTGGCAGATGGTTGGACTCCATGAGTGGAAAGACCCTTTCCAACCCCAACACTGCTAATCCCACAACCATGGCTCAGTGATGCCCTGGCATCGCTGGCAGACACTTGAACTCCATGAGTAGAAAGACCCTTTCCAACCCCTACACTCCTAATCCCACAACCATGGCTCAGTGATGCCCTGGCAGTTCTGGGAGACAATTGATGCCCTGGCAGTGCCTGGGGGTGGTTGGACTCCATGAGCGGAAAGACCCTTTCCAACCCCAACACTGCTAACCCCACAACCTCCCAGCCTTTCCCGATCCTCTTTACCCTCCAGCCGCCCCGCTCGGGTGCCGGCGGCCCGGCAGAAGATGCGCGGCGGGCACCGACCTGCCCGCACCACGTGCTCCATGCTGGGGAAGCGCTTGTAGACGGCGGTGCTGACGGAGCGCAGGATCAGGACCCCGCACAGGTTGCTGTAGCGGATGAGGGTGCGGCGCAGGAGCCGCCCGTACTCGTCCTCCCCGTCCACGTTGCAGGAGACCAGGTTCATGATGCGGTCGGGCCACGGGATGCTCTCGTACTGAGCCCACCAGCGGGAGACCACCAGAGCCACGTAGAAACCTGGAGGGGAGATGAGCCCGTGGTCGAGGGGTTGTTTGGTGATGGGTGGTGCTTGATCTCGTGAGCATGGAGGGGGGAGCTCATCAGTGTCTGTCAATATGTTAAGGGGGAGGGTAGGGAGGATGGAGCCAGGCTCTGCTCAGTGTTAGGAAAAGAGTAAGTTGGAGCACAAGAGGTTTAGGGGAAACACAAGGAGAAACTTCACAGTGAGGGTGACAGAGCCTGGAATGGGCTGCTCAGGGGGGTTGTGGAGTTTCCTTCTATGGAGACTTTCCAAACCCACCTGGATCTGTTCCTGGGTGACTTGGTCTAGGTGATCCTGCTCTGGCAAGGGGGTTGGACTAAATTATCTTTCAAGGTCCCTTCCAACCCCTGACATTCTCCTGGCTCATTCATCTGTGGGTCACCCCTCAGCCATGGCATGGGATGATGTATCTGCCTGGGGAGTTTTGAGGGACATGGTTTAGGGGTGAACTTTGTAGAGTAAGGCTAATGGTTGGACTTGATCCCAAGGGGCTTTTCCAGACTGAATGATTCTATGGAGGGAGGGAACTGCTCGGTGAATCTTTCCTGCCTGCAGAGCTACCTCACACCAAGGAGAAGCATCATCCCCTTCCCCTCCCTGTGACATCCCAGGCAGAGCTCCTCACCCAGCACAAAGGACACGGGGATCAGCTCAGCGTAGCTGTTGCAGTAGAGAGCCAGCTTCTCAAACATCAGCCGTTGGCTCTCGCTCAGGATCAGCCTAAAAGGGAGAAACACAAGCATCAGCCTCAAAGAAGAGTCTCTGCCTTGTTGGGCCTGACTGGGATAGGAGCCAGGCAAGGGCAGCCAAGGATGGGCAGTGACATCCCTGCCAAGCTGTGGGTGAGTGAACAGCCCTCACGAGCCTGGGGCATCAGCCCAACTCCCCCAGAATACCCTGCTGACCAGTCCAGAGGAGCCAGGGTGGGCACTGGCAGAGTGAGTGTGGGAAGTGATGCAGTCTGATGTTGGGCACAACCTGCAGTCCAGTGTTGGGGACCACCCCCATTTTTCTCCCTCAGGACACTGCTCTGTGGTACCCAGGGTTTGCCAGCCAAAGTCTGTCCAAGTTTGTCATTCCAAGCCCTGCTTTGATGTGAGTTCCTGCCTCTTTTATCTCAGAACAGCCTCCCTGACTCTGTCCTGCAGCTGTGATCCCACCAGACAGGGTAGTGTCGGGGTGGAGGGTGCTTACCTGTAGACAAGACTGATGGTGAAGTAGAGAGAGATGAAGATGAGGAACTCTGAGTAGAGGAGCTTGTAAATGCTTCCTTTCCATTGGAGCAGGAGCTGTGAGAAGGTGCCTAGGCGGGCGTCAGCCACACGGTTGGTGTATGTCACTGTCATCACAGATCCTAGAGGAGACACGAAGGTGTTGAAGCTGCCAACAAGAGGAGGCAGGGATGCCACAAGTGTCCCAGCAAGCCAGCATGATAGGAAGGAAGGGAGAAAGAGAAACAAACCACGAGTTGAGACCCAAAAATGGGTAAGATGAGGTCAGTGCCAGAGGAAATTTAAGGTAGGCAATGAATTTGATGAGCTTGGCATCTTTGCCCTGTCTGAGCTGCACAGGAGCTGGTGACTGTGACAGAGAATGGACTTTCTGGTTGTGCCCTTGGTTTGAGTGTCAGCATTCAGGCAGGGGCTGGTTGGTCAGAGCAGGCAGAGCCCACGTGCTGGTCCTTTCCACAACACAGTGGTTTAAGATTAATTCTCAAGGTCACAAACTCCCAAGCTGTTTACTGTTTCTCTTTGGGTTTTGCTGGTTTCTTTTCTTGTATCCTATGCTTTAGATAGGGTGTTTCTGCCTGTCAGGGAGTGAGTGTTTTCCTGGAATACTGCTGGGAAAAACCCCCACCTCAAACCAGGAAACCCCAAAGGAAAACAAAAACCACAGCAGGGAGTCTTCTTGGTACTGATGCAGATGAAGAGAGACAGGCTTTGTAGGACTCCCCCAACAAGCACAGCTCTCTTGAGATTTGGGCTGAGGGCCATATCTGGGCTATGCTGGTCCCAGTCCTGCCAGCAGAACAGCCCTGGCTGTCTGAGAAGTGAGTGATGGAGCTTGGCCAGGCTCACAGAGCACAAATTCCAACGCCTCCCACCTCCCCTTTCCTGCAACCATTCGTTGCACAATAAATCACCCTGGATGACCAAAAAAAAAAGAAGGCATTCAGGCTCCTGAAATGCTTCCCAAACATCCCCTTTGCACTTATTCCAGTCTAGCCCTGGGTAAATAATTATCAACAAGTAATAATCAAATTCACATTTGTGTAAACCTTGATTTGTTAGAAAAAAATACAAAAATAATCAAACAGATTAGTGTAATCTGTGCTGGGCAGGTAGGTGAATGATCCATTGGTTCAGAAATCATTAGCTAACGTGAAAATTCATGATATTTCTAAATCAAAACCTGTTCCCAAGATGTTCCACAGACATTGCCACCTAACATGATGCTCAGAGTTATGAGGCCTGGGACTCTCCTGAACCATGGAGGCAAAGAAACCCTTCAAGGGACAACTCAGCCCTCACTGCTCCATAGCAGCAGGTGAGGTTGTGTCCAAGCTCCTCAGTTCAGCCTCTCACTGACAGATTGGTGAGGACAACCCAGGTCCTGCTGAGCTGGTGCTGTGAAGAATCCCAGCAAACTCTGTTTTGTTGGGGACTTCCACCAAACAGCATCTTTGTCCTGGCTTTGGCATCTCAGTGTTGCTCCTCACTTGGGTTTCCCAGTCCCTGAGGTCAGATGGGAGGATCAGAGGTGGCACCTGCCCTGCTGAGGGCTCCCCAGCTTCACAAAGGCACCTTTCAGTGGAGCTGCACCTACGTTCACATCATATCCACCCATCCTTCTGGCCAGGGCACAGGAGGGCTTGGAAGAGCTGGTTCTACATCTGCCAACCCCCATGAACAGGTTGGGGGGCTGCCTGCAGCAAGCTTGGCTGTTTTCTCTACCCTTTTGGGTCTTGAGAGCTCCCAGGGAGATTCTTCCTTGCGTAATTCAAATACAGATTCGCTTTTGACCAAACATGGAAAACTCCAGCTCTTGTCCATGTAAATAATGGATGGCACCCACCTCTGTGCAGCTCTGCTCCCGTGCTGGATATGGGGCTTCTCCCAGGGCTTTTTCCTCTAGTCCTGAGTGGTCAAGGTGCTTCCCTGCCCACCTTTGGGACAGCCCCGGGATGCCACTGGAAAGCTGGCACGCCCCGGGTACCACCTGGGCTTGAGGTGTGTGGTGGGAGGTGCCTCACCACGGCACCAGCACGCCAGGGTTGGGATGGGGGTGGATGAGCCACCCTCTGCTTGGTGCCCACCCCACCCGCTGCCCAGGGAGGATCCTCCCACCTGATCCGTGTGGGACCAACCGACTGGGATCGACTGGGATCAGCCCGTGGGAACCCACAGCAACCACCATCAACCCGAGTCAGGTGAGTCACCCACTGTGTGGCATGGCAAAGACTGGGGAGCAAGCAGGTAGAGCAGAGAGGGGTGGAGTGAGAGGAGGTGATGGAGAAGCAAGGAGGCTGATCTTTGAAGGAATCCATCTATCTACTCTTGGGAGGTCTCCATACTCACAGTCATGGGCTCCTGAGCTGCTCTGGAGGCTCTGGAGGTTTAGTGCCACACACGTGTCCTCGCTGGGTCCTTTGTGGGCCACTCCACGACCCGCCTCCCGGTGCCCCCTTGGCTCATGGGGGGATTGAACCTGACAGACACGGGGAGCTAAGGAGCCTGAAACCCACTTGGGAGCTGCAGCCGGTCACTTGATGCCGTAATCCTCCCTTCATCACAAAAGAGACTCTGTTGTCTTTTGCCCCGTTCCCTTCTAATCTTCTGAGTAAGCCCTGCGTGTTTATAGAGGCTGCTGGAGGAGGGGGAGCCAGGGCTGGCTGCTCCACAGCAACTGCTGCTAACTCCTGGCACAGCCATGGTGGCTGCCAGAAAGAGAAGCTTTTTTTTTTTTACTGCTTTTTTCCCCCCCCCCCCCTTCTAATTCTTTCCTGTTTGGTCCCTTGCTCGGTGTCACAATCTTAGTGGAGCCCCAGGAGATTAAGTGAGGCTGGAAAGCTGGAATTTTCCACAAAGGCTAGAAAATGTGTCACCCTCGGGTGTTTGTGTAGCCCTCTTTCCCTGGGGGAGATCCCAGCTCCTTGGGGGAAGGTTTTAGAAGGGTTTGGAGCTGTAGGATGAGGGGTGGTGGCTTCAAACTGGAAGAGGGGAGGTTTAGATTGGAAATGAGGAAGGAGTTCTTTCACTCTGAGGGTGGTGAGACACTGGAATTGGTTGTCCAGGGAAGCTGGGGATGTTCCATCACTGGATGTGTTCAAGCCCAGGTTGAATAGAGCTCTGAGCAACCTGCTGTAGTGGCAGGAGGGTTGGAACTGGATGAGCTTAAGATCTCATCCAACCCGTTCTATGATTCCATGAATCAGCCAGACCATGCTCTGCCTGGCCCTTGGAGGATGTTTCTCTCCAACTCCTCACTGTCTCTGCTGTCCCTGGATGACTTTGCTGTCTCTTCCAGCCATGGTTTGGATGCTGGAGACTTCTACTGGCTCTCCAAGGCTCTTTCCTTCTGTTCACTTTCTTTTCAGCACCTGGGGGCTGTCACACCTCTTAGACACCAATATTTCCTTCAGTCATCTTTTGCTGAGCTGCTACAACACCCAGCATCCTGGAGACAAGGAGATGCTCTGAGCCTTAAGCCACTGACTTCATAAGTGGCCCTCCTGGCCTCTCACACTGTGGAGGGAGAGCATCAGTCTGATCCCTACAGGTAAGAGAAGCTCTGTGGAGGTTTCATGTGGTTTTTTCACTGCTCTTCCCAAGCAAGGAGGCAGCAAACTCTCCAGTGACTTGAAATTAAGGGCTAGATCTTAAAAACCAACTTTGTCTTCCACTTCCATGTGGCTGTGTCTTCAACATCATGATCAGCATCATCAGCAGTGTTTATTTAGTCCAAGTTGTTTCTCCTTGGACAAAGGGGGGAGGATGTTGGGATTTTGTGTGACTGGGGTGTTCTGGTCCAGCCCTGGGAGCTGTTGCCAACAGCAAGGAGATGAGAGTTTTCACCCTGGGGTTTGGTGCCAGCCCCTGAGCTTTTAATTCTGGGTGGGCTGTTGTGTGGTGCTGGTTGCTTTTGGACAGAAAAAGAGGGGAGCAATCCTTCCTTCTTTTACCTGGCACCTAAACCCCCTGACTTCTGCTGGTCTCTGGGTAGAAGCTGCTCTTTATTGGATCTCAGGATGTGCAGAAGGACACACATCTGGTGGGGTGAAGTTACAAGATGTCACTGGGAGCCTTACACACTCCTCTTTAGGAGAATGGGTGTAATTGGAAAGGGAGAGGGATGGATCTGGAGAACTTGGCCTTTCCTGCATGAACACCCTGCATCCCTGGACTCCTCCTACCAGCCACAATTTGCTCTGGGTAGGTGGGAGGGTGATGCAGAAGAGCAAAGGCAGCTTGATGCTTCTGCAGGGTGAGATACAGACCTGGCAGGAGAAGCAGGAGCACATTGGAGGGGCACATTCAAGGTGTGGAACTAGATAAGGACTCTTATCAGAGGCCAGTGAGTATGGGGTTGCCTCACTGACCCAACCACAGCAAGCTTATCACACTGGCTGAAGGAACAGGGAGCTTTGTGCCCATTGTTGTGAACTCAGGGGGACAGAGGAGTGGTCACCAGCACCCAGCCCAGTTGTCCTCCCTTTCTGAAGCCTTGCCCAGGGTGTTGTTTCAGACCCTGGGTGAGAGTGGCATCTGTCTGGGACAGGAGATGGGGTGCCCTGTTTTTTTTCTGAGGCTCTGGGCCAACATTGTCCCTCAGAGATGTCCCTTCTGTGTCACCTGCTCTCTTATGGGTCTGGGCTTCCCTGAAACTTTGCTCCTAAGTTGTGGCTGATCCCAAATGGCCCTTTTCTGGCCAGGATCACAGGGTTGGGGCAGGGTGTCCAAAGGCATTCAGGATGATCACAATGTCTCAAAGCATCAAAGAGCTCTGTAAATGGGGATAGGAGCAGGGAGAGCAGAGGGATGGACCCACTCCTGAGGGTCTCAGTGCCTGAACCTTCATCCCCACACATGGCAAGAGGGTAAAAATGACTCAGGTGAGACCTTTGGGAGCAGTTTGGGTGCTCCTGGACCAAGAAACAGCAAAACCTCCAGCGTCCCTCTCTTGGCAGAGGGATGTGTTGGCATCTGGGGGACTCTGCTGCCCTCCTCTGAGAGCAGCTCAGCTGGCAGCTGGAGTGGTTGAGAGCTGCTGCTAGGACAGCTTGAAGTATTCATGGAATTTAATGTGAAAATAAATAACTGAGGGGTGACCAGCGTGGCAGCTCTGCTCAGAGAATGCAGAGTGCTCTTCCCAGAAGGATGCTGTGGGTCAGTGAAATCCTCTTCCTTTCTCCAGTTTCAGTGCTGGGATAGACACAGAGGCAGCTGGCATCAGGGGTGCCACTCAAAGTGACATTCTTTACCAGAATCTGCTGTAATTAAAATAATAATAATAATAATAATAATAAAAAATAAGTGGAAAGTGTCTTGCTCTGGCAGGAGATCTGGACTCAGTGATCTCCAGAGGTCCCTTCCAACCCCTGCCATTCTATGATTCCATGATCTGAGGGGTGGTCATTCCTTGAGGGCTATGTTCTGTCTTGGGGAGGGAGTATCTGGTGGGAGAAGCCACATCCCTGTCAGCTCCACTGCTTTTTACAAGTGCCTTGGTATTTCTTTTTGCCCAGCTCTTTGGCAAATCAAGAACCATCTGGTGGCACCAGGTTCCCTGCTGCTGTGAGGAGGAGCTGGAGTGTGTTTGGGATGACACAAGCTGTAGGATGCTCAGGAAAAACAGCTCAGGACACAACAGACCAACTGTCCCTCCCAGCAGATGGCACGAGGAGGATGCAGGACTGAGGACTTTCTGGTTGGATAAGCAGTGGCCAAATAAATCAACCAGCAGAAAGGAAGACCTTCCTAAAAACCTGAGGGCCAGCTCTCTTTTTGCTCTGAGTTTCCCAGCTGCTCATCTTCCTTTTCCATCTGGTGTCTCTTCCCTTGGGTCAGGCTGAACCCTTCCTTCAAAGGCTGCTGCTATTTGCTCTCCACCAGCTGCCTGCAGCTGAGAACCAGCAGGAACCAGTGTCTCTGGTGGGGCTCAGCCCAGCATTAGCCTGGTTCAGCCTTTTCCTTTCAACCCTGTTACCCTGTTACAGGAACTGTGCTTTGTGGAGTGATCCATCTCCATGAAATCAGAGATCTTAGCCCCAGAGCTCCCAGAGGACCCCTTACTGAAGCCCCTCTGAGCTGAGCAAGCACTCTCTGCACAGCTGGCTGAGGGGAGGAGGGGGTGGAAGAAGCCTGGAGCTTTAGGCCATTTGTTTTCATCCTCATTTTCATGGCAATAACATCCAGTGTGGGTTTGTTGGGTCAGGGGTGTAGTTTTGCTTTCCAGGCTCTAAGATAATCCCCATTCCTCCTTCCCTTCCTAGCCTGGGTATGTTTTTTTCCCTTTTTCCCCCTCCTTTTTTATTTTCCTGCAGTAGGATTTGAATCCATGAGCAGACAGGCAGCCCAGAGGAGTCTTGACCCCCCTCCCGTGGCTAGGAAGCATCAGAGAATATTTACTGGGAAGCAAATAGGAGGCTTATTTTTTTCCTGCAGGGTGGTCTTGCACTTTGTTTGAACCACAGTCAGGATTTTGAGTCCTCCCCTTCATTTCTGACCCATTCAGAGGAAAATTGTTCTTTGGGGCTGGGACCAAGGGGAAGCAGCTTCCCCTCATTCCCTGTGACCAGTTGTTATCTCAAGCTGCTGAGACTCAGCATCCTCAACATCCCCCCCTCTGGATGCTTCCCAACTGCACTATCAGTTCTCTTTCTTCCTGCCTTTCTTGGATCCTGGAAGTCCTACCTTTCTAATCTGAGGACCCTCCAGTCCCTACTGGCCAGGCCTTGGGAGTTAATAATTACAAAGACTCATTACTTCTGGTGCTGCCCTTGCAAAGCTGAAGATCTTTCCCCTCCTCCCAAAAGCTCCCTGAAGATAACAAAGGTTAGAGCCATCCTGGACACTCCACTCTGAGCTTCCAGAGCATGGGGTTGGCTTCTGTTGTCACCACAGACCCTGGCTGTAGATGACATGGACACCCAGGAGAAGCTGAGCCAGGGAATAGCTCCCCTGTGGAGCATCTACAGCAGCACCCTGTGAGGATCACCATGTCTAACGTGCCTGGCAGAGAGGCAGAGGATGGGGCAGCTGCTCCTGTGGATGAAGGCTCAGAGGGGATACCCAGGACAATGCCAAGGTAGGATGTTGCCCCTTGTTGCCCCTCTGTGCTGGCAGAGGACGAGTGTGCCCTGGGCAAAGGGGTTCTCCACCAGCAGGCAATGCTAGAGGGGGGAGGAGAGTGGGTGGGCATAGAACAATGTGTTTCCACTCAAGATGTCAACCAGTGTGGCCATATGGCTGTGCTCATCTACTGGGAGAGCTGCCCAGCTCCCTCAGCCTCCCAGAGACAGCCAGTGGAAGGATGAGCTAAAAACTGGAGCCACAACATCCAAAGTTCAAAGCTCAGTAACAAGGAGACTGATTTGTTCATGTAAGGGTTTGGAAAGAGATTTCCCTGAATGCTGAGACTAAAAATCCTGGTCCTGTCCTGCTATTCCCCACCAATATCTAGCATGGGGTTTTCTTTACTCCTCCCAGACAGGTTTCCACCTTCCTGGGTATCCTGAGCTTCCCTGAGCTCAGAGAGCTGCTTCAGGAGTCTGAGAGCATGTTCAGTGCCAGGGAAGGATCACAGAATCATTTGGGTTGGAAGAGACCACTAAAGATCATCAAATCCAACCCCAGGGCACCAGTGACCCATGTCCCTCAGCTCCACAGCTCCTTGGGGGGCTTGGAAACCCCTCAAGGGATCACAGGGACTCCACCCCTGCCCTGGGCAGCCTGGGACAGCCCTAAACAACCCTCCAGGGGCTCCAAGAAATTCTGCCTCGGCTCCAACCTCCCCTGGGGCAACTTGAGGTTGGTGCCTCTTGTCCTGGGGCTTGTTCTTTGGGAGCAGAGCCCAATCCCACTTGGCTCCAACCCCCTGGATTTCAGGGAGCTGTCAGAGCCAGAAAGTCTCCCCTGAGCCTCCCTTTCTCCAGAACACCCTCCTCAGGGAAAAACTGATGATTAAGACACAGGGATCCATCAGACCACAGACTTTATTTCCCCTCACCCCCACCCCCGGTGGGTGGGGGCAAGGTAGGACCAGAGCAATTCATTCACAGAACCAGCAACAGGGCCCCATCCCGTGTATCTCAAAACCACCAGGACCCCACTCCCGGTACCACGGAGGTTGCGGGACCCCCGGGTCTCGAACCCGGGTCTGTGGGGTCCCAGTTCCCCTCACGGTGGCGGGATCGGGGTGGGGGGGTTGCGCTGAGCATGCGCGGGCTCCCGATCACGTGACGCGCGCCCCCTAGCGGGCGGTGGCGCGTCCTTCAGGCGGCGGCCGCGGTACCGGGAGCGGCACCGGGAGCGGCTCCGGTCCCGGGCATGGGGGTGACGGCGGCGGCAACAGCAGCGGCCGCGTCTCCGCCACCGCCGTGAGGAAGCGAAACGGCGCCGGGATCCAGCAATGCGGCGGGGGTAGGTTGGCAGAGTTGCGTGTCGGGACGGTCGTTAACGGGAGGGAGGCGGGTCCGACTCTACCGAGCGAACC
>JANHGL010016851.1:3085-16496 GCA_024611195.1 Ceyx melanurus
AGTGGCTATAGAAGGGTGCCAAAGTGGCTCACATAACCCTCCATAAACATGCCTCGACCTGTCCTTTTCTGGCCCTGGTGGGGTTTGGGTACCCCCCCCCCCCCCCCCCCCCCGGTACTTACCACAGCTCATTGATCTCTTCTTGCTTATTAGGTACCTTCAGAGCCTGAAGCTCCCAGAGAGCTCTGCAGCTTCCATGAAGTCTCCACAGCACAGTGGCATGAGGCCTTCCCATCATGGCCTGCTGAGAGCTCTCAGGTGAGTGTGCTTTTTAAACCCACGCATTAGCACTTGAACATCTGTGGTTGTGACCCCAGACTGCAGATCCCACTTGGATTTTACCTGACTGCCCCTTCTGGTCTCCCTTTGAGTAGACTTGACTCGCTCTGCTCCCTGTAGAATTGAAGCTGAGGGAACAGGGGTTGCTTGTGTCCTTCCAAAACTAGAGGGATGTGACACAAAATAAGATCCTTGATTGGAGTGGGAAGATCCTCTGGTATGGGACAGGCAAACAGAAGATGTACAAGGGGGGAGGGATGGCAGCACATAGGGCAGCAACTTTGGACCAAAGCAAAAAGCTTTTCTCACATCACATCAGTGAGTTGTGGAACTCACTGTTGGCAGAACCCGGGAAGTGTAAATGAGTTAAAGGGAACTGGCAAATAGGAGAGATGGTCTGTTGATGGCAGATAAATCAGATGCCATGGGAACACTTTCTGGAAGGCAGATCTGGGGAAGCACCCCCTTGGGTCATGCCCTGCTGCAGGAACTCCTTGAATCCTCTGCCACCAGCTGCTGGTGGAAAGGGCACGTTGGGCTGGATGGATCTTTGCTGTGACTTTGTAGAGCTGCAGCTAGAAATTCCCCCTTTAATTCCCCCTAGAAATTCAACCATCTTCTGCTTCAAACTGTGGAGAGGAGCAGATAAAATATGGGCTGTTGCTGAATAGTAGGGAAATGGATTGGAGGATGAACATGGTGTCTCTTTGTTTGACAGGGATCTTGCTGCCTCCAGGCTGCAGTTTGGGCAGCGCCAGCGCCGTTCTCTGAGGAATGCGCAGCCAACGGTTTTGCCTTGGAAGAAAAACATCTGGAAGAAGAAGAGATAAGAACCAGGTGCACACCAAGTTTGCCAGAAGAATCTGGAGCCCTGTGGGTGCCACTAACTCCGCTGTCGGTAGTTAGAGCTGAAGGAAAGGCCATGAGTGGAAGGGGGAAGAAGTGGAAGTCTCCATGCTCGTGTCGCGTGAACCAGCACTGCAGAGACTGTTGTAAAGGGAAAACTCTCTCTCTATACAGTCACAGATGTGTTTGTGGAGCTGAATTGTGCCTTTTTGGATCAGGCAAAAGGTGTCTTGCTGGAGGAGTAGTAGCTCAACTCTGCACCAAGAGGGTCAGCCTGTGCTGGGTGGTTGAAACACAAACCAGATGGCTCTGGGCAGGTGTGGTCCTGGCAGCACTGAGCCCGTTTCATGGCCTGGTCAGCTCTGCCTTTGAGCCATCTTTGAGCGTGGTTCCAGCTCGGTCCCATTCAGAGGAGGTTTGTCTGGTCTGGGATAAACTGGGAAAAACTGCCTCCAGCCTGAGCCCACCTTTGCACCTTTTTTCTCTTATTTGTCAGTGCAATGTGCATGTGAACGAGACTCCCATGGTAAACCAGCTCCCGGTTGTTATTAAAAAGCAGATGCCATCTAGAAGCCTGAAAGCCAACTGAATAGTCAGTGACTTTCTTTGGCTGAGAAAGTCACTGAAGGGCCATGTTCGAGGGGCTCTTGTTTAGGTGGAGGATAGCTTGGTGACACTGCAGCTTGCATCAGATCCAAGCATGACCCCTGCCATGGGGCACAGCAGCAGCAAAGGTGGTGCCTGCAGTGGAGCTGTTTCTGCAGGAGCCCCAAGTAGCCAGGAGGAGGGTCTGCTGGGTCTGAAGCAGAGCTGTTAGTCCAGATGAGTTCAGAGCTGTGAAGCTGTCTCATCACCTTGGTCATACCCTTAGTGGGGTTGAGTGCTTCCAGTTCCTATCCTAGTATCCCAGCTTCCTTTCAGCTCTGCCTGAAAGGAGAGGCTAGAGCAGAGGAGGTGGGTGGTGGGGAAAATAGCACACAAAGGCTTTGCTTGCTGCTTTGCTTAGCTCAGCTCGGGTCTCTGAGTCAGACTCTGTCTAATAACTGACCAGTATGTGGATAGCCCATGGCTGTGGGAAGTGCAGCCTGAATAGAGGATGCGATTGGCAAGGGGCAGCCAGCTGGGGTTGGTGTGCAGGAGAGGACTGGGAGGAAGAGAGCACAGCACTGTCTGCTCAGCTCAAGAGGAAAGCTGATTTAAACCCCTGACAGTCACAGCTGGTGCTGCTGGCCCAGAAGAGGGAAGGAGTAACTTGGAAAAACCACTGAGCCCAGGATCTAGAAACCAATTTTGCAGGCAGAGTCTCAAAGCTCTGGAGCTGCATCACAAATGCACTTTTGTTTGCCCGGGAAGATGAACTTCTCTTATAAATAGTGGCTGCAGCTGTCATCTGGTTTGTGCAGATAAATAATTGCTCTCCTGGAACCACTGCTGGGTCCCCCTTGCTGCCCAACCCAGTATTACACATGAGCATTTCAAAAGGCTGCTTGAAGTTGGTGGTGAACCAAAATCTGTGGCCCTTGCAAGTGTAGTCCCATTGGACAGACAAAATACTTCCTTGATTTTGCTTTAAGCCCCAGAGGAGGGAAAAATGAGACCAATTGATTGTATTGTAAATGAAACATCAGACTAATTGTTTGGTCCCCAAAGCTGCAGAGAATTATTTTTATATTTGACCTTCTGAAGGTTTGAGTCATTCTAAAAAGTAAAATAAATCCTGAAAGGGTTTGTTCCAGAGGAAACTTTGCACATGGTTTAATGTGAACCTAGTAATTTAAACTAAAACTACTGCTGTAAAGTACTATGTATATCTCCTTGTGTATAATGTCTTGCCTTTAAGTGACTTATTGCACACATGCCGTATGTAGCATCCTGAGATCTGTATATTTATTTAAATCTATTGATTTTTTTTTTAGACAGTAATTTGCAAAATTTAATTTGTAATAAATAGCGACAAAAATCAATGTTGTTTCTTTTCCTTATTGGATGGCTGGGTACTGGGGAATGAAAGTGTAAATCTTGATGGCCAAAAGCACTGTGGAAGTGAGTGGGACAGCAGAGCTGGGTGGAAAGGGGGAGGTTGTGTAGTCCTGTGAATGATCATAAGCAAATTTCAGTTCAAAGTGAATCCATCTTAAACATTCCTTAACTTGAAAGGAAAAAACATATTTATTTTTCAGATGCCTCTGGGAACATAGATGTGAAATTATCCCCAAGGTGTGTTTAGTGCTGTGGATGCTGACACTGACTTGAGTCCTTGTGCCAAGGGATCCTGTTAAAGCTTTCTCACAATTGAGTCCTTGGCCTTCAAGCCTCTTAGCAGCTCTGTGACTGAGCATCAGCATCCCAGAACACCACAAACCTTTTCCTATGCCCACCAACTTTTACATCTGAGTTTTGCAGCTTGTTTCTCATTTTTATTAAGCATGGTTAAAAAGACATCTATTTTATGCTCTTCTCTGCATGAAGGTCACACTGTAGCTTGTGCTGGTGTAGTGAACTCGGTGAATCTCATGGCACAGCTGTGATAAGGGAATAAAAGAGAAACATTAATATCATCTGTAGCACTCTGCTTGCTGCATACTGAGAAACCACAGCAGCTCCTCACTGGTTTCCATGGCTTCCTGGGAAAAGGAGTTCAGACAGCTGTGGCCCCATCCTCTCCTGCTGCTCAGCTTTCTTGGCTGAGCTGCATCTCCCCTGGCCAAGCCTCTACCCTGTGACTTACTGTTACACTTGTAGAATGGTGGGGGTTGGGAGGGAGCTCTGGAGATGCTGGAGTCCAACCCCCTGCCAGAGCAGGGGCACCCAGGGCAACCCACATAGGAATAGATCCAGGTGGGGCTGGAAAGTCTCCAGAGCAGGAGACTCCACAGCCTCTCTGGGCAGCCTGGGACAGTTTCTGGCACCCTCACAGTAAAGAAGGTTTTCCTCATGTTGAGGTGGAACTTCCTATGTTCTGGTTTACACCTGTTATTCCTTGTTCTATTACTGGGCACCATGGAAAAGAGACTGTTCACTTCCACTTGACATCCACCCCTCAGATATTTATAGACATTAATGAAAGCCCTTCTTGGTCTTGTCCTCTCCAGATCAAACAGCCCCAGTTCTATCAGTTTTCCAGTCCCTTCATCATTCCCACAGCCTCTGTTGGACTCTGTCCAGCAGATCCCCGTGTCTCTTGAATTGAGGACCCCAAACTGGAACACAGTATTCCAGGTGTGGTCTCACCAGGGCACAGTCAAGGGGAAGGAGACCCTCTCTAAACATTCTGGATACACTTTTCTCACAGTTTGAGTGTGTAAAAAATCAGATTCCTTCAGATGTTTCTATGACAGTCAGTTTCTGTGACCAGGTCTGTGATATAATGGACCTTCAATTATAGGTAAAAGGGGAAAATTGTACCCTGAAACACTGCAGAATTCCCATGTTTATTACCTAAGGTGCAATTCTCCCCTCTTTTGTTTAACCTTGTTCCAGAACAGGCCTCAGAATTTCCCCGTTTGGGGTAATTTCCAGTATCCTTGGACTGATTTCAGATGGTGTGAATGAGGAAACTGAGGGCTGTTGGAAATTCATACGTTTCCAGGAATGATTTCCCCGTTATCTGGAATGTCTGTTGAGCCAGCCTTGGGCCCAGCCTTTTATTCATCTGGTTTAATTCACAGGAGAACTTTGACTTTAGTCAGACCTTGGTTTCAGAAGCAGGCATCCCTGCCTGGGCAGGTCAAGACCCAGCCATCTGCAAGGGTAACAGCACAAGGGGATCATCACATCTGCTGGAGGTGGCACCATAAGAAATGCTCTCCAGCCCTGCTACAGTACATGGGCTAGAAACAAAACATCCAAACAAGGAGAGAGAAAATCTGAACCTACCCTTTGTGGGTGGGTTGTTTGTAATTTTTTTAATTTCTTTTTATTTTTTTTCCCCAGCCTTATGATCGATGAACAGCAGAAAATTTGATGTAGGGTTGAATGATGGAAAAATCTCCCAGGGCAGGCTGTCCACATTCCTGGGGGGAAACTTTGGACTCACCAGTGAGCACTATAGAAGGAAATACCAGAAATCAATGTATCTGGAAAACCAGTTTAAAAATACCACAGACCAGACATCCAGAAAAATCCCCTGAGGCCCTGATCAGAAAAACCTCAGAAGACCACCTTGCTAGGATCTTACATGAGGCCCCTCAGGAGTCCCATCAGGTGCTGAGGAACAACCTGAGCCCGGCAGTAACCCCATGATGTTGCCTGGAGCAATGCCAACATCTGTGCAAAGCCCAGCCCTTCCGGTTAAGTTTTAATTACAAGAGCTAATTAGGTGTCATTAGAGAAGAGAGGACTGTGCTTATTCTAGATTATTGATTTCAGTGATAAAGATCAGCTGAAGTAGGTTGATGGAGGCATTGCCACATGTTACAGGAATAATCAGAGTTACAAAGCTTTATTTAAGAGGAAAATCCAGGAAAGCAGACACCTTCTAGAGCCAGTGTTCAGCCTAAGTGATAGGGTATCAGTCTAGGATATGACTTTTTGATTGAGCAGTCCTTTTTATGATTGACAATTCCCATGAAGTGGACCTCTTGTGCCCTTCTTGTGACTCAGGTATGATTTTTTTCTGTGGCAGGAGTTCCTGAAGAGCCCTTTCTAGATGGCTCATGGGCATTTAACTTCCCTTCTGCACCGTGGGGCAGTTCTGTCCTCATCATACCTCAACTGATTGGTTTTCATTCAAACAAGACCTGCTGACGTAAAAATAGAAGGATGCTTTGAGTGAAGGAGATTTAGGTGGATGCCTTTTGAACTCAGAATCACAGAATGTTAGTGGATGGAAGGGAGCTAGAAGATCATCTAGTCCAACCCCCCTGACAGAGCAGGGGCACCTAGACCAAGTCACCCAGGAACAGATCCAGGGGGGGCTGGAATGTCTCCAGAGCAGGAGACTCCACAACCTCCCTGGGCAGCTCCTTCCAGGCTCTGGCACCCTCCCTGGGAACAAGTTTTTCCTTGTGTTTCCCCTCAACCTCTTGTGCTCCAACTCCAGCCCTTTGAAGTTTTCATGGAAAAGAGCAGCTGTCCATGGCAAGTCCCTGCTTTGCTAGACTTTCCTGCTTGGCATTTTATAATTTTACAATGTTTTGATCTGGATCACCCTGCAGCAGAGCTTATGAAATAAGGCTTAGGGTGCATCGGGAGGGGAAGGGACACTGAATAATGGGTGCAGAGTCATGCTTTGACATGGATCAGCAGCTGGTTCCTGTGCCTTCGAGTTCAGCACCTCCGAGCTCTGTGGGTGGTGAATATGGTCCAGCAGCACCGACCTCCTGGATAGAATCACCATAGAAATGTCAGGGTTGAGAGAGACCTCTAGAGCTCTCCATCCCCTTCTGAGAGCAGGGACATTGCAACTAGAGCAGGGTGCTCAGAGCCTCCTCAAGCCCCACTTGGAATGTCTGCAGGGATGGGGCCTCAACCACCCCCCTGGCATAGTACTGGTGGTGTCTCCAGCAGCTGTGTGTCTATCTATAGGATTTGATCTGTTACAGAAATCTCTCACTCCTGCACGTCACTAAAGATGAAGCTACAAGGCACTGAGGTAGATGTTCTGCAAAGGTCTCTCTGGGAAACACCTCCTGTGAGCTCTTGTGCTGTAATGCCAAGCTTAGAACAATGTAGTTCAATGGACTGGAAGCTTCTCGGCATCCTCCACCACTGAGATGTTCTCCAGTCATCTTGACAATGGTCCAGGTGCAGCCCTGGGGTTTGGCTTGCACCCCTCAGAATATGACAGCACATGGTAAGTGTCAGTGGGCAGTTGTAGCCAAGGAGATAGAGGTTTTGATGAAACTTCTGTGTTTAAAATTTCCAAATCTTGTCTCTAGCACCAGTATCCTTGGGTATGAAGACTGTGGACTTGACTGGCTGTACTGAGCTTGCTGGAGTGAGAAACAAGCAGATCTACAGTGGGTGTTAGCTCCTTAATTCATGCCTTCTGCCACAGGCTGGTGAGCTCTCTGTGGTCAGCTTCACCCCACATCTTCAGGATCTCCTTGCTGAGGCACAAGGAAAGCTGTGGGCGATTTGAATGCCATGCCCAGGTCTAGGCATCACAGTAACTGACCACAGCCTGGCTTTTCTGGTCCAGGCAACAGTGAAGCATAAAACACTGAAATCTTTCCTGTAGGAACTAGGGTTCAAGTTTAACTCTTAATCACTTCCTTTACAAGGGGGTTGGTAGGAAAGCTGAGGCAAGTGGAGCTGACATAAAACTGCTGCGTGAAGCACATCTCCATCTGTCCCACCTTCCTCTGACACTCAGCAAGAACATTATATGGCCTCTGAGCCTGTTTGAAGTCCTTTCCTCAGTCTCACACCTGCTCACTAATAAGTAACTGGGTGTCTCGCACCCATTTTAACTTCTGCAAGACCTTTGAGACCTTGAGACCTTCGAGACCATGAGACCTTCCAGCCATTCCCTTGTCAAAAGCAAACAATGTGTTCCTCTGAAAAACTCTGCTCCATCAGGTTGGCCTGCACAGGCAAGATGGTTTCACTGGCCTCCTTGAGGGAAGGTGATGAGGTTGACTTCACCACCTGCAAGGGGACAACTCTGCATCCTTTGGTCCTCGTCCCCATTTTCCCCTTTAGCATTGGCTCTGATGTTAGACAAAACCCTGGTGGGAAAACTGAGCTGTTAAGAATCCAGTGCAGGAGAACTGAGAGAGGAAGTTTCTGATGGTTTAGGGATTTCAGCAGGGTTAGATGAGTCTGGAGCTGAACAATAAAGCCCCATGAGCAGCTAAATATGTCTGAGCCTCTGAAATGTGGGAGGCCACCAGGACCATGAAGCTTTTGCAGGTGGATTTTACCACAGAAATGGCTTCTAGTGATTTCAGTTTCACATCTCGGGTGACATTGGAATGGTCACAGTCAGATGAAGTAATCACATAGTTTAAACCTGCATTCATAATCTGTACTGGGTAATGAAGGTTCAGCCCCCACCCCTGGTAATGAACTCCAGGGAAGTATATCCTTGAACCCACCAGGAGCTTGGTGAGGCATGGGAGGTGTGAGCACCCTGAACAACACACTGTATGAGTAGGGTGCTGAAGCCTTCAACTGATCCTGCAGCCAAAGCAAGCAGACAGCAGAAACATGTCCCATCACTGGCCATGCACCATCTCCAGGAGCAGGAGGCTGGTGGGGGGTTTGTTTGGAAGCAGTGGGCAAAGGGCTATTCTCCTTTGCACCCTCTGCTGTCATCCCAGAGGGTGCACGCTGTAGTGACAAGGAGAACAGGGGGGGGGAAATGCTTGTTCTCTGGTTTAAACAAACTCTCTTTCTCCAGTTGTGGTGGTGAAGGGGAGGGAGGATGCCAGTGGCTTAGTTAAAGAGTCTGCACTGGAAATCATCATTCCACCTGGAGCTGGAAGTAGATGGAAGTAGATGTAACTAATTTCCATTGTTCCAGCTGGAAGTACAGTTCAGTGCATAGTGCATAGTTGGTGTAGTCAGGAGGACATGGTATGAACACCTTACTGAGCAGCTTTCCCTGGGGAATTAAGGGGAAAACACTTGGAATGCTGCATTCCAAAGGAAAGAATGACAAGGCAGATCAGAGAGACTTTCACAGACTCCGGGTTCTCCTTGACCAAGAACCCAGGGGTTCTCTGGGAGGTTGTTCTGGCAGCACACCGAGGAGTTATGAGAGTCTAGCAGAGGCTAGAAAATCATCTCCCCTTTCCTCCAAAAGACAGAGACCTCCCTTCAGCATATCCATGCATTAATTTTATTATGACCCTAATAGCACATTATTTGCAGGATGTGGTAACCAATTCAATCAGTCAACCTGATGACTGCTTGTTGTTGGGTTGTTGGTTTTTTTTTTTCTAATTTTCTATACATGCCATGAAAATCTCCAAGACTTCATTTCATCAGCAAGACCATAATAGTTTAGACAAGATCTGAAATGGTGGATAACCCTCTCCCTGGAGATTTGATGGCAAATACGAGGTATACCTCTGTGACTTTATTATTAAAACAGAACGATCTCCCTCCAGCTCTGTTGGAGGGGGAGGAGGAGGAGGAGGGAGCACACACGGAGCAATTAAGAAAAATGTCTTTGACCTTCAGCAACTTAATCAGCTGCCAGTGTTCTTCCTAATAGTGTGCTAATGGTTAAGTTCTTCTGGATGCCATAAAAAGTGCTATAACTGGAGGCTACAATAAAGTGCTGATCAACCCATCAAGTGAGTCAATCCAAAAGCAATATCTGTCTTTGTAATGACTATAATAAAACCTATGCCAAAGCCAGGAGATGACGTGAATAAGAATGCTGCTTAATTATGCTGGGCTGCAATGCTGGGTGAGTTTGCCACACTTCTGAAAACTTGCTCTTGAGTGACATTCCCACTCTTGCCCAGGAAAGCCAAACTTCATATCTGTGTGGTCAGCATTTCAAGGACAGTCCTCAGAGGTTTGGGTAGGTGACATCTCCATCCAAGCTGACTAGAGTTTTGGTGCAGGGAAGACAGTAACTGCACTGACACGAAGCAGGATGGAGGCATGACTGCAATTCTCTCTTTGAGAAGTTGGGGTTGGGAAAAGGAGAAAAGGATAAATGTTGTATCGTGGCGTTAAAGATAGCCCAAGATTCGATGCCATGGGATTGGAGTAGGGTGAGGGTTCACTGAAGCACCCAACAAATCACCAAGGGATCAGGTAGTCAGGTGCTGTAAAAAGGGATAGATATAATGAAGCAGAAAGCAGCCCTGGCAGAGGGAAAGGGCCTGGGTGGATCAGAGACCCTTTCTGGTGCTGGGGATGGAGCTGAGGAGCTGAGAATGTTGGAAACTGTCCCTGATTATTTACCATGAAGACAAGAATCAAGTGTCTTCCAAAGGTACCTTATGGGATAACAGGAGCAGAGGAACTGGAGAAACTCGACGTGCATGCTACTTTATCTTCCTGAGGGCACTCATCACCCTCAGGCATCTCTTGCAGGATGGAGTGTAACCCACCCTGGCCCCCATGCCCTTTACAAGTCAAGTCTTGCCTGTCTCGTCCTTTGCAAAGGCACAGGTGAAAAATGGGACCAGTGAGAAAACTAGCACCAGGATCTTAAATCCCCCTGCTTTGGGAATTGTCCTCTGCCCTGAGACAACAGGGATGGAGCACAAAGGGACTGCGGGTGCCAGGAGCCAAGGCACCTGCTGCTCTCGGGGGAAGGATGGCAGCTCTTTTCCTACAAAACACAGCCGGTGTTTTGGGATCCCTTTGAGCATAAAGCTGCTCTCCAGGATGCTAAGAAGCAGGAATCCAATTCACAAACCCAGCATGGAGCTGGTGGAAAACACGCTGCAGCCTTTCAAGGAATTGTGGAGCGGATTCCTCCCCCATCAGTAAAGAAAACAGGATGCAGGCCACATTCCTGTTCGCATAGACAAGGCTCTCCACAGCAGCACAAACACATTTTCTCAGTTCCAATTAAACTCTGGCTTTATATCACCTTGCTGCTGATAAGGGCCTGATTAATGGAAGAATTGTCTTCTTTTTTTTTTTTCTTTCTTTTTTTTTTTTTTTTTTTAATAAAGTCTCTGGTGTGAATTGTTTTTTCCCTCTCCCATTTCTTGTTTAAAAGGCGCTTTCGAGGAGGGCTGCTGATTGTGCTGGAAGTTGTATGGGAACACTTAGTCTCTTCCTGGTTTTGTTTTTGGGGCTAACTGCTGCCACTGAGACTAGCGGGTCCAACAGACAAATCACCTCTGCGGATAACCGGCAAAATCCTGCCCTTGTGCCTCCCGATAAACAACTGCAAATTCATGTGTTTGTTCATGACACAGAAAGCAGCCAGAACAATGATTTGGTGACTTTCTGCCAGTGTTGTTTCCTCTGGAGAGTCGACTTCCCTCGCGAAGCCTCAGGTGCATAGCAACAGCTCAGCAAAACAAAAGCCAACCACTGCAAAGCATTAGAAAAAAAATATTATCCCAGTCCGAAGGGTGGGGCTCACCTTCCCATCGGCACCCTGGTGCTGGGATCAGACCCAACACCAAACCCTCCCGTGATGAGCCTCCTGCATGCCAGGCTAATTAGCTAACCATTCTTCTCCCAGGTAAAGGTGCTGGAGCCCTACGAGAGGCTCCTGCTCCGAGCCCACAGGGGACAGTGAGGTGATGTGCATTTGTGGCACAGTCTAAGTGAAGGGCTGGAGTCTTGATTTTAAGGCAGAGTTTCTTGGGTGATCACAGTACCTTTGCTTTCTGCCCTCCATGGTGGAGTGTCAGGTGGACTGGCTCCATCACCGTGTCCATTGTCCAGCCTCTGAGATGCAGAGTCCTGAGCAGATGCAATTGGGGAACCACACTTGCTGCTCATGCCTCAGGTGCACATAAGAATCCAAGCCCTACAGGCCTGATGCCAAGACCTAGCAAGGACATGTGGTACTTGGACTCTGGAGCATCTGCTGCCATGCATCCCCAGAAGTGTAGCCAGCAGGTAGAGGGAGGTGATTCTCCTCCTCTACTCTACTCTACTCTACTCTACTCTACTCTACTCTACTCTACTCTACTCTACTCTACTCTACTCTACTCTACTCCACTCCACTCTACTCTACTCTACTCTACTCTCTACTCTACTCTACTCTACTCTACTCTGACACCTCACCTGGAGCCCTGTGTCCAGCTCTGGAGCCCCCAACACAAGAAGGAAATGGAGCTGTTGGAGCATGTCCAGAGGAGGACATGAAGATGATCAGAGGGCTCAGCCCCTCTCTTGTGAGGACAGACTAAGAAAGTTTGGATTGTTTAGCCTGGAGAAAAGGAGGCTTCAGGAAGACCTTATTACAGTATTTTCAGTAATTAAAGGGGTCTACAAGAAATCTGGGGAGGGACTTTTTACAAGGGCTTGTGGTGAGAGAATGAGGAGTGATGACTTCAAACTGGAAGAGGATAGATTTAGATTGGAAATTAGGAACAAATTCTCCACTCTGAGGGTGGTGAGACAACAGGGTGCCCATGGAAGCTGTGGATGCTCCATCCCTGGATGTGTTCAAGGCTAGGATGGGTGGACCTTTGGGAAACCTGCTCTAGTGGGAGGTGTCCTTGCCCATGGCAGGGGGGATGGAACTGGATGATCTTTAAGGTCCCTCCCAAACCAAATCACCATTCTGTGATTCTATGATCTCTCTTGCCTGTGCTGGAGCAGTTCTGTGCTGCCTTGTCACTGTGTCCCTGGGGAAGCTCCCTAGGAGACAGTGTTGAAATGACTGATAGAGCAGAACTGCCTGAGACCCTGAGTTTCTATCCCAGACATGCCAGCAGAGGGGATGCACAGCCAAGGAGCTCGCAGGGGCAGGATGTGAAGGAGACCAGCAGAATCAGCCATTGATAAAAGTAAATGGAAATTCTAAACCAAGAAGGAATCGACCAGTCTGGGCTAGTGGGGCTGAAGATGTCCAATTAGTGGGATAAATGTAGGGAGCACTCAGACCTCCCTCTGCTGCTGTACCCACAGCTGTGTGCTGCTGTGTGCAGGGTGTGTGTGATCCCCTCCCCACCACTCTCAGGTTGTGTGGTACTGCCCTACATCTGCTGATGGGTGACTGCCTTTCCCCAAGTGGTTTGACCTTTTCCTCTTCTAGTTTCACATTTCCCCGACTGAAGCTTTTCACACTTTCTCTGCACATCTTACCTCATCTCCATCCCACAGCTGTGGTCCCCTGCTCTGCTTTTCCTTCCCCTTTATCTTTCTGCTTTTTTTGCTGTTATGATTATTTCCACATTTTTTTCTTTCACTTTTTCTTTTTTTTTTTTTTTTTACTTGGCATGTGTGGGGCATGGAAATATTTGCACACATGTGCTCAGGGGAATTGCAAAAACATACAGGTCCAAGTTCTCAATGCAACTTCCCCCTCCACCAATGCACTCTGAGCACAGACACATAAACCTTGAATTGTGCCATCATCACTCTTCCTAGAGAAGCTCAGTTTTGTGAACAGCTGCACAGCTAAATGCTCAGAAAGAGCTTAGAATGTGGCCTTAGGTCCAGCCAGAGTTCTCCTTCACTCCATCTGTTATATCTGGCCAGTACCAAGGGTGCAAGAGACCACAAAAAGCCACACAAACAGCAAATCAGTCTGATGGCCACCTGCCCTTTGAGTGTCTGCAGGGGGTGGCACAGATCCCTCACACAGAGGAACTGAGACTGAGAAGAGAGAAGAGAAGAGAAGAGAAGAGAGAAGAGAAGAGAAGAGAAGAGAAGAGAAGAGAAGAGAAGAGAAGAGAAGAGA